>JAWNLB010000123.1:9780000-10049739 GCA_035041595.1 Drosophila basisetae | reverse complement strand
AACAAAAGACCCCAAAAAGAGTCCGGTACTCTCTCAAAACCGGTAGGGAGCAATCCCAGATATGTAGCGGAGGCAGGGGCTCGCAAGCCTGGCCAAAGCGGCAATATGACAAAAGTGGCGGAAAAGCCTGTTTGTCAAGTCAGTGGCGACGGTGCAGCTGGTAAGAACCCCGACCCATCCGACTCCGTGGCAGGAAGACAAAGCACTTGTGCAGCTAACCTGCCAGCCGGAGTGGGGTGCAAAGGGAGAATTACCAACTACGCTACGGCTAAAAGGTTCAGTTACGCCGACCGAAGGAATGCCGCAAGCATCCTAAAGCGGCAGACCGCGAACCCAGTGCCTAACCCACCAACCGAATGGCAAAACAAGGTGGTGTGGGCCAGGAAGGTGCTGCCAAACTTGTGTGAGGCTCTACCCCATAAAGAGCAGAGCCAGGCGAAACGGCTCGCAAGGAGCCCACGGACCCGTTGCAAAGTGGGCCAAGGTGCAACAGGGAAGGTCCTTTCCTTTCCAAGGGAAACAAGGACGGCAGAATCCCGAGAAACCAGTGGAAGGGTGGAAGGAGCCCTCGCTGTCCACAGCCTGAAACTCCTAAGCAAGACGCCTCGGCCACCACCCGTATGCAGAGATGCTGGGTGATACCAGGGAAACACGAAGGTCATCGCCTGCCAGGACGCTCGCTCGGTAGAGCTTTATAAAGCTGCCGTAGCAGAGCTTGGTGAGGTCTACCCCGGGCCGAAGCTCGTGCCCCGGGCGAAACTTGTGCCCCGAATCTCGGACATGAACTGTATCAATAGTCTTGTCGCTGGGAAAGGACAGAGTCATGGTTCGAGGTAAAGGGCCGGACTAAGGTGTTATGCGACCCGTGCCAATAGTCAGCCAGGCTGGGGGTCCTCAAATAGCCCAGTATTTTACGGAGCTTATCGGATACCTGGCGACCTCCGATATAAATCAGCCTTACCTGCACTTCGCGGACCTCTGTGCAGGCGGACATTCCTTTCTCCGCAGCTCGTGGGAATCAAAATGCATTTCAATTTAAACAAAAGACCCCAAAAAGAGTCCGGTACTCTCTCAAAACCGGTAGGGAGCAATCCCAGACATGTAGCGGAGGCAGGGGCTCGCAAGCCTGGCCAAAGCGGCAATATGACAAAAGTGGCGGAAAAGCCCATTTGTCAAGCCAGTGGCGACGGTGCAGCTGGTAAGAACCCCGACCCGTCCGACTCAGTGGCAGGAAGACAAAGCACTTGTGCAGCCAACCTGCCAGCCGGAGCGGGTGCAAAGGGAGACTTACCAACTACCAGCGCTGCGGCTAAAAGGTTCAGTTACGCCGACCGAACGAATGCCGCAAGCATCCTAAAGCGGCAGACCGCCAACCCAGTGCCTGACCCACCAGCCGAATGGCAAAACAAGGTGGTGTGGGCTAGGAAGGTGCTGCCAAACTTCTGTGAGGCTCCACCTCATAAAGAGCAGAGCCAGGCAAAACGGCAACGCTCGCAAGAAGCCCACGGAACCGTTGCAAAGCGGGCCAAGGTGCAACAGGGAAGGTCCTTTCCTTTCCAAGGGAAACAAGGACGGCAGAATCCCGAGAAACCAGTGGAAGTGGGTGGAAGGAGCCCTCGCTGTCCACTGCCTGAAACTCCTAAGCAAGACGCCTGGGCCAGCACCCGTATGCAGAGATGCTGGGTGGTACCAGTGAAACACGAAGGTATCGCTTGCCAGGACGCTCGCTGCCGTAGCAGGGCTTGGTGAGGTCTACCCCGGGGCGAAGCTCGTGCCCCGGGCGAAACTCGTGCCCCGAACCTCGGACATGAACTGTATCAATAGTCTTGTCGCTGGGAAACGACAGAGTCATGGTTCGAGGTAAAGGTCCGGGCTAAGGTGTAATGCGACCCGTGTCGATAGTCAGCCAGGCTGGGGACCCTCAAATAGCCCAGTCTTTTACGGAGCTTATCGGATACTTGGCGACCTCCGATATAAATCAGCCTTACCTGCACTTCGCGGTTCTCTGTGCAGGCGGACATTCCTTTCTCCGCAGCTCGTGGGAGTCAAAATGCATTCCAATATAAACAAAAAACCCCAAAAAGAGTCCGGTACTCTCTCAAAACCTGTAGGGAGCAATCCCAGACATGTAGCGGAGGCAGGGGCTCGCAAGCCTGGCCAAAGCGGCAATATGACAAAAGTGGCGGAAAAGCCTGTTTGTCAAGCCAGTGGCGACGGTGCAGTTGGTAAGAACCCCGACCCGTCCGACTCCGTGGCAGGAAGACAAAGCACTTGTGCAGCCAACCTGCCAGCCGGAGCGGGTGCAAAGGGAGAATTACCAACTACCAGCGCTACGGCTAAAAGGTTCAGTTACGCCGACCGAAGGAATGCCGCAAGCATCCTAAAGCGGCAGAACGCGAATCCAGTGCCTAACCCACCAGCCGAATGGCAAAACAAGGTGGTGTGGGCCAGGAAGGTGCTGACAAACTTCTGTGAGGCTCCACCCCATAAAGAGCAGAGCCAGGCAAAACGGCAACGCTCGCAAGAAGCCCACGGACCCATTGCAAAGCGGGCCAAGGTGCAACAGGGTAGGTCCTTTCCTCTCCAAGGGAAACAGGGACGGCAGAATCCCGAGAAACCAGTGGAAGTGGGTGGAAGGAGCCCTCGCTGTCCACTGCCTGAAACTCCTAAGCAAGACGCCTGGGCCACCACCGGTATGCAGAGATGCTGGGTGGTACCAGGAAAACACGAAGGTCATCGCCTGCCAGGACGCTCGCTCGGTAGAGCTTTATGAAGCTGACGTAGCAGAGCTTCGTGAGGTCTACCCCGGGGCGAAGCTGGTCGCTGTTGACTGGAGCGAAGTCCCGAGTAGACACCGGGCTTCCTTAAAGGAACCGGTCCAGGTGCTTAACCTTTTGCAATTATGCAACCCCTCTCTTCCCACCCATGACTGGAGGGTGGTGAAGATTGAGGCCATCGAGGGGCCAACAAATTAGGCGGTGCTGATCCTAAACAAGGAATCGCTGGCCCACATCAAAGCCGCCAAGGGCGAGCTAAATTTTGGCTTCGGTTCCATTACCGTTAAGGTATATAAATCGGATGCACCTGCCGGAAGGGCCCCGGTTGTCTGTAACAAGACGACTGAACAGGGCCCTCCTGCAGAGATCGGAGCAACCGATGAGGAGCTTTGACTCGGGGCCTTGAGGCCTTGTGTCATGAGTTGGACGAAGACAATTTCACACTGTCGGACGGGGACGACAGCAATAGCACGGTGGTGAGGGTGAAATCTCCGGATGTCCTTGAGACTACGGTAGATATACCACAGTAAGGCAGCATCCGCTGCTCTGATGCTCCGCCTGGCTGGAGGCGGAGATGACATACTACTAGTCCAAGAACCTTGGGTGATTGGAGGAAAGGTTTGCGGACTAGGCAATAAAGAATACAAGCTTTTAGTAGCTGGCAACGAAGGTAAAAAACGCACTTGCATCCTCGCGAGAAAACATTTAAATATTTTTCTGCTCCATAATTTTAGCAACGATGACAACACAGCGGTAAGCCTGGAGCTCCAGTCAGCTTCGGTAAGGCTACTGTCTGTCTATATGGCGTACGACAGCGTCGGCACGCCACCAGACGAGACTACAAGGTCCCTCGTCCAGGAGCGCGAGAAGCACAGCATTGGCCTAATCATAGGCTGTGACGCCAATGCTCACCACACTCAGCGGGGGAGTACGGACACAAATACGAGGGGTGAGTCACTCTTATCCTTCATTCTTAATACCAACATTTTAGTATGTAATACGGGTAATGAACCCACTTTCATTATTAAAAATAGACGAGAGGTCATTGATCTGACCCTCATCTCACAATCTATGAGTGACCAGCTAATAGGTTGGAGAGTGTCTAATGACCACTCCTTCTCTGATCACAGATACATAGAATTTGAGCTTCTCGCGAGCCATCCCGAACCAGTTCACTTCACCAATCAGAAGTAGGCGAACTGGGAAATCTTCAAAGTCAAACTTGACCAAACCATTTCGGAACACCCACCGAAAGGCCCGGACAACTTAGCTCATCTCTGCTATCTCACAGAGACTTTCACTACAGTATGTAAGAAGGCTTTTAAGGCAGCTTGCCCTTTCAGTAAGCCAGTGCACAAGAAGAAACCACCATGGTGGACACATCAACTAAATGTCCTTCGACAAAGTTGCAGGTCTCTCTTCAATGCGGCAAAAGCGCAAAATAACGACCCGCAAGGGTCAAAATACAAATCATGTTTGGCTGAATACAAAAAAGCCACCAGGTGGGAAAGAAGGAAATCTTGGAGAGATTTCTGCACGGATATTGATTCAACTACCGAAGCTGCAAGGCTTAGGAAAGTTTTATCAAAAACCACGCCCACACTAGGTTGTCTGAAAAAGGATGACAACTCTTGGTCGGTCTCTTGGTGGCCCGATTTTGTCGAAATTTGTATTTTTAGTTATGGTTTGACCTCTAGAAAAAACCTGCATTTAAATCTGAAATTGTAATGTGGACACCCTAAATTAAGTTAACATTTTTTTTTTTTGAAGGTGAAATAACTGAAAATGCCATATCTTTGTCAAAAGTGGCCCGATTTTGTCGAAATTTATATTTTTAGTTATAATAAGTAAGAAACTGAAGAACAAGTAGTGAACATGCCTTCGCCGGATGCTGCCGAACACAGCAGCTCGTGTCAGCCTAGCCCTAAGAAGAGGAGGAGTGGGAGCCCCTCGCCAATACGTCCGAGTTGGGCGCAATTAATATGAATACTATGGAAGATGGAGATGCTGGTGGTGGAATTAAGCTAGGTGGAGTTAATTCTGGGGCACCACAGAAGATCCCACAAATTTTTTCTGTCGGATATGACTGACATTCAATCATTGATGGACAAACTCAGCAAGTTGAGGCATGCTAGTGGTTTTACCACGAAGTGTGCGCAAGGAAATGATGTCAGGATTCTTTTAAGGATTTGGACACATACAATTTAGTTTTGAAGACACTGAATGAGGAAGAAACACAGATGTACACTCACCAGGTCAGGTCAAAGCGAGGCTTAGGGTTGTCATCCGCAACCTTCACCACTCAACTTCTGTTGAGTGGCTGAAGAGCCGGCTTGGTGAGTTGGGATACACCGTCCGATACGCTACTCCAATCAAGAACCGATTTACTGGCAAGTACATCAATTTGTTTGAAGTCGAACTCGCGCCAATACCTGGAAAAGACAATCAAAAAATTACTACACTTACACGGATTGAATGCCAACAAGTAACCATCGAGGAGCATGTGCGGCGCCTGGACCCCGTGCAGTGCTACCGTTGTCAGGCCTTCGGACACAGAAAAAATTATTGCCGGAAACCATTTATGTGTCTGAAGTGTGCCGGCAACCACATGACAACGGCGTGCGAGAAGTTGAGGGAGTCGAAGGCAAAGTGCGCCAACTGCAAGGGAGCGCATGTGGCCAGATATAAGGGCTGCCCGGTATACAAGGCAGCTAGGAGTAAGCTCATTGTTACACGTGCCGATGTACAGCTGCAGAAAAAAGACGAGCCACAGATGAAACAGCAACACCAACATGGACACTAGCATGTACACCAGGAGTTGGTGCAGCCATTGGTTGAGCGTCGCCCAAGCCCTTCGTTGGAGCAACAGCAGGAGAAGATACAGAAGAAGCAGCCAACTTCTATACAGATAATACAAAAGACATACAGCCAGGTGGTGCAGGGAAGAACACTATTACACGTACACACAACATAGCGGAGAGGCATCTGGAGAAGTTCCAGGAGAGGCTTCGCGTTGAGCAGAAGGAGAAACAACTCCGCAGCCCTGAGCCAAAGATACAGGAGGAACCGAATACCTTTGCCCTGTACCCCTGATACCACTTCAATACTCGACATAATACAGCAGCACACAGTTTTGGTGACATAGATAGGAAGGAAGATGGACGCCTTCCTGTCAATCATGATGCCGTTCATGGAAACACTTACAAGAAGTCACGCCTTATCAATGCATACACTTACTTCAGTACAGCCAATCCGAGTCCAAGTTAACCCAGTACAGCCAGTTCAAGACACCCAAATACACATATAAGGAACACAGTCAAGAAGGAGAGAAACTATTACCAACACACCAGACCCACAATTCTGAACTTTATCAGAATTGTGTTTACACACTTGTTAAGCAGTCAACACTATTTTCTAAAGTTGCTAGGTTTAAAGTAATGGGTAAATAAATAAGGGCTAGCTGGCGGTTGTTTTATACAATCGTCAGTTGCTTCCAATGTTCCGTTGTGAACACAGCTGAAAGAGGGATAGCTGACGACTGTTTTTTATAGTCGCCAGTTGCTGCCAGTGTTCCATTGGGAACAGTACAGAAAAAAAAAATGGCATGACCTGCCGTCGGCCACCTAAGCACTTAACACAAAATGAGCACAATCTAAACATTATTTATTCGAACACACGCCAAATTCTATTCCGCAAAGTAAAAAAAATATGTGATGGAGGGTTCATGCACTTCCGTAGATATTTAAATCCTCGCCCGCACCAAATGAAAAATTAACCGCCAAGAACTGATCTGCCTCACTTTTAGTTCTTTATCATGTTGAAATTCTCCCTAGCCCACAAAACGCCACCTTGTGTAAAATGTGGTCACATTAAATTGTGGTCTCGCTAACCCTGCCAACCTGTTTATTTTGAACGGCAATGTGGCTCTTTAATTTTACTATCGATATGTACCCAAATACAACAATGGACACAACTGACAGAGAACTTCGTGTGGCACATACCATATCAGAAATTGCAGAGGTGGGACGTTCAGCCGTGTTCCAAATTTGCTGTGATTAAAGTAATGGATAATAATAGGCGACTATTTTACGTTGTCATCAGTCTCAATGCTCATCTCAATTCAAATCCGGTCTGACACCCTGTTTTAAGAGCATGATATTAAGGTTTATTTGTAGAATGTGAATTACTGATTTTTATTCAACACTTATTGCTTGGACAGTACAAAACCAACACGGATACGTGGAAAATAATAATAAAATAAAATAATATTAGTTATACTTTTAATTCTTTAATACTTTTATAAAATGCGTAACAAAATGTTTTATAACACAAAGCAAAGTTATTTTGTATTGTAACTTTTTGTCGATATGTTTACATGGAAATGTAATAATCTTACTCACTGAAGCTTTTCAGCGATTGTCAATATTATCAAACTAAAATGTAAAAATATTTTAAAATTCATGTCTGCTTGCTAGCGTCTTGCCTAAAGTTATAGTTTAATTACAAAATTTCATAGAAAAGTGATATGGAAATTCTTGTAACCTTTGACAAAACTTTCTAAAATCTCTGAAATCTTCAGCGTGTCTCGAAATGTCTTATTTATAACAAAAGTTTAGTATAAAATGTATGTAGTATAATTAAATATACTTTTGTATATAATGTGTGCAAATGTGTTAATATTGAATTGAACGTTCCTTTAAAGTGAGTTAGGGGCGATTTTATAGCATGCATTCAAATGTAAGTGCCTAAAATTGACTTTCTTCATGGGTTGTTGTTTTAGTCTTCCTAGTTTCGTTTTCACCGTTGACGTTTTCGTGTGAAATGCTCGTTATTACCGATTTGATGACGACCGAGCTTGTGCTCGTTTCTGTGGTGTTACTAAAAATGAGAATTTAATAAATTAAATTAAGAACTTTCATAGCAACCTTATAAATATACACACCTTTTTGACGCCAAATCCAATAAATTTGGTATATCAATATTAGGTATGTCTTTCATGTTGACGCTGGTAGTGGTTTGATTTTTTTGCGTGCTGAGCACTGATAAGCGACCTATCAAGGATTATAGGTAGAATGTTAGAATGTGGTCAAGTGTGGTGTGCCCCTAAAACTATGTTTATTAAATTAATGTTATAATGGTTTTGAATTTTACTGCCGTAAACCTAAAAACAAAGGTAAATAAGAAGATCAATTTTTTTTGCAAAAATTAAGTACAAAAATAGCATATTTAAGTGAATTTTATAGTGACAAATACATTGTATGAATCATTCATATTCTGGTGTAATATGGAGGTTTATCCGATGACTTGATGTACTCGTACACAAAAAAATTAGATCAACGCCATTTTTGCTTACCGACAGTTTCCTCTGTAGTGGTTGAACAAAGTGTTGCAGCAGTCGTATTTAAGTGATCGCGCACAGAGTCGACAGTGATGTCGCCTATAGAGCTTGTGATGGTTTCGTTGGCGCGATTAGGTGAACTACCGACATTTATGCCATTTGTGAGCGGGAGGCTATGTTCTGTCGGCATTGCGCGCTGCTTAGCAATTGGCGGCTCAAGTATGCTTGAACTAGTATTATTTTCAACACTATCATGAATTGCATCGACTTCCTTATGGCTAATATCGTCATCATTGGCTGGCATGGTACACTCATTCTCTTCGTTCCCGAGAGGTTCGACCTTAACAATGCCCATTGGTTGTACAACTGTCGAGGTGGCCAAAGCTATTCGTTGCAATTCTGAAGACGACATCATATATAATGCCTCTCCATTATTAGTAAAACAAAGCGATGAAATCCCACTTTAAGAGAAAAAAAATATTATAAATCATATATGAGCACGACAATCTAGTTTAAAACATATTTGACACTAACTTGATGTCCTCGCGCCTGACGGCAGCTGCATTTAATTGTCGCTTTAACTCTGGCACTGATAAAACCATGATGTCTCCCATATTGGTCAAACAAATTAATGCCATCTCATGGTACATTTCAACACCGGTCGCTGCCGTCCCTACGCCAGTATTAGCCACTCCATCAAGAGCTTCGTGTGTGCGTGTTAATTTTGTCGGACTGTTAGCATTAAGACTTTGCAAAAGCTCGTGTGAGACGCGACAGCTAAACGATCCAAAATGTATGCGACGTATGCGGGCTCCTTCGTTAGCCGTAAGCTTATATTTGTTGATTGGCTTTAATTGTGGAAGCGAAAAAACCTTAAATTGTTCCTCGGATGCAATAAGAACACGATGGGGCGGTGTGCCGTTCTCGCCATAGCTGAACTGGTCAACAGGGCAGCCGGTTTGGTCAAAAATAGAAATGCCTACGACAGGAGCGCGATGCTTTAGCTGTATTTCCTTGGCCAGTTGCGCAGATATGCGACGCGGTGACTGAGGCGTTGCGTTACCACTGGCAGGTGGTCCTGTTGTAGCTGCAGTTTGTGCTGGTGGTAAATGTAAAAGGAACACCGAAACGGTGCTCGCGTTTGTAGCCGACCATAAAGTGGGTGAAGTAATATTAACTGCAATGCAAATAAATAGGACTAAATCAAAGACTTAAGAGAGTGGAATTATACACACCATTGGTTATATAGGTTTTAGCAAAGACTAAGCAACGCACCATAGACCCCATGCCATCGTCAGTGCAGCGCGCCTCTATTTGTCTCTCAACAGGACGAGCTTCCAACTATATAATTACACTTTGAATAAGATTTTTATAAAAATGTTAATCTTGGGACTTACAGTAGTTGGCACCTGATTACTTGGATTGTTGCGAGTGGACCTTCCTTTGCGTAGCTTACGGAAGGATTCCCGAAGCGATTTCTTAAACGATTTGCGCCGCGAAAGCTGTTCGCCCGCGCCGGTCAAGTCGTTTGGATTTAAAGTGCAACGGTGGAAAACTGGCACAAAGTTTTTAAAATCAAATAACACTAAACCGTGCGCTGTACCACCGGAGACTAGGCCCCAGTTAGCTTCTAGTGCCAGACATGTGATGCTAGCTGGTGGAAGAACTTGTAGCACGCCACTAATGTTGACACCATTCTCACAAATTGGCTCAGCGTCTTCTTCTAATAAATTGGGACGCACGTTAAGCTGGTCATGTCCTTTCCATACAAAGCCATCACGATCGCTAACCAAGTTCATAGAACTAAACTTCAGCATGCCATGCTCTATATCATCTCCATCAAAATCGGCTATGACAATTTGACCAGCGGTGCCACCCACAATTAACTGGCCCGTTTTTGGACACAGTGCAATTTTTTTTACTGCTAATCTAGGGTCGTCGGAATAGGGATCAAATAATCCTGATTTACGAAATGGGGGTTCACTGTCGTCAAGTTGTTCATTGTTTTCATTGGCTGCTGTATCATCCTGGTTCTCATGACCAAATATGTTTGCTGTTGTAAAATTATATATCGGCTTCAAGATCACCCCAGAACATTCCCAGAACTTAACGGAACCGTCTTCGTGGCCAGTTAAGAGTATCTCATACTCCTTCGTAGTTTCGTTTTCATCTGACTGTTTGATGACCTCAGGTAACTCACCACCTGTTATTGGCCAGTCAATATTACTGTAGTCAATGTCCTGTTCATCGCCAGCGCGTAAAATACGCCTATATACCGTCTGGGTGACTTGCGAAGCAAGGTAATTACACGTCACTGCAGATGCATGCACCGAGTGCAGATAAGGTGCCTTAACTGCTGAAACTATTGCATCAGTAAGATCGTAAGCGCACAGCTCTTCCTCAAGTAATACAACAAGCATCAGTAGAGCCTCGTTATCTTCCTTGTATGTGATAAAGAAATCAATGACTTTTGACGTAAAATCTAGACAAACTTTTTGCCCATCGCTGCCATGCACCGAAACGCAGTTGTGATCACCATAGGCTGAACGCGGCATACCTCCAGAGAAAACGATTACATCATGGACTCTGAAATTAAAAAAAAGTTACAAGCTGTTGGCTTCAAATAAACAAATAGATTACCCTCGTTTCCCCTTATAAAGCCGGTTTATGCTTTTGCATGGATCTGGCCCATAAGGAACATAGTTGACATTTTTGGGTGGCTCCCCGCTCGCAATAATCCAGCTAGCATAAGAGCCGTCTGCGTGATACCAATTAAATTCCGTGCCTGTAGCGTTTACATATAGCCCTACACTTTGACCATGACCGGGTGCAATATAGGCACGTTCAACAGCTGACGTATCTAAATCCCATAATACGCAGAGTCCGCGATTGTAAGCAATAAGTAGCTTGTTAAGTGCGTTTGGCAGCTGACGTATTGACTCAATAGCGCCTGGATTGAGTTTGTAGGTTGGTGGCACTTGTTCCAAAACAACATCGTGGTAAATAACAGGTTCAAGTATAGTGAATGATTTCAAATCGAACTGATATACATTGCCACCTTCGGTGCCTATCCATACAAGATCTTTGTTTAGTGAACAGCAAAGCGACGAAACTTTTTTCAGTTTCCCATCAAACGGAAGTGTTTTGATTGGCACAAGCGTTGTACCCGCAGGTTCCCATAAAATGAGTTGATTGGATGCGGTCAACGAGAGGATACGTCCGGTACCATATACCCATTCAAGCAGTTGAACATTAAGTTCGGATGCTAAGTTATTTACTAAAGTATGCTGGGCATATAATTCTACGCCTGGCTGCCCAAAAACTTTTATTGCTCCAGTTAGTGTACCAATGGCCATAAGATTCGAGACTGGATCATACGCCAGAGCTGAAGGTTTATGTGGGAAACCATGCTGTGTGGTCTGAAAGTGGACAACCATATTAACTGTTATAAAATATGTTAACATTTTCAAGTAAATAAATCGATTGAATTTCATCCATTTTTGATTTTGGTTTGAGTAAAAAACTTAAGAGACCTTCACAAGTTTAAATTTCGTTCAGTGTTATTTGTTTATAAAATTTAGGCCATTTCGTAGTGGTTGATGACTAATATTGATAAGATTGTAAGTTACTATACGATTAGATAAACTTTACAACATAATCAAAAATAGCGACTATCAAATCAATTGACATGACGTAGATGCCGATTTTTGACTTTATATTAAAAACCAACACTAATTGCAGCGTGGACCTTTTGGTTAATTAAATTAAGAATCTAAAGATGAAAAGGGAAAATATCTTACGCTAAGAATAATATATACACACAGTTTAACAAAAGATAAAACTATGTGTGGTTTCGACCCCATTACAAGTGCACCATTTTACAGAATTACGATGACTGTATTCGGAAATCTTATCAATTCGATATACTACGCCTATCAGTAACTAAGCCCGACGCATTTTCCCGGTTATGTACAAAACATTCATAGTTGTTTCGCCCAACCCGTTTGCTCATTTTGTACATAAAACAAACCCAACTTATCTTATCTACCTTGTAGCGGTTGTGTCGACTTGTGTCTATATTTTGTCCAGGCTGCGCTATGTATACAAAATTATTATTTTAGGTGGATGACTGTTTTTCATGCATTGTAGTAAAATATTTATGAAAAGTTATGAATATTGTTTGTAAATGTTGTTACTGGTCAGGACGTGATGATACGATTACGGTTTTCCATTCTTAAAGAACTTAATTATTTTAAAACAATATGCATAAGCAGCTATAACTAGGCGAATTTTAGGGGGACGTAAACATTTTTTCAAGATGATACACACATTTACATATAAATATGAATTTAGCATTTTATGTTTATCTTTGATAAGATACCCAATAATTCTGTTGACGTGCTCAATGATTGACACTTTCTTCGCTGCATAATTTAAACTCCTATTGTTATAAATATATATATATCTAGAATACTGTCGTGAGATAAAATTGCGACTTTTTTAAGCCAGGCTCATGATGGAACTTAGCAAAATATTTTTCTTATCGGCATTTAAAAAACCGTTCGTCTGTAACTTGTAAATATGTATTGATATAAATTTTACATATTTATTTACACATAATACGTAACACGTATGTTTGTACTGCTTATATAGTGTTACAAAACAGAAACGACGCAAGGTGACGCATTATAGGTGATGTCATTGAATTAATTGTCGTAGTCGACTACAAGTGAATGATGGCGTTGGCATTGAACGGCACGTGCAATTGTCAGCATTTTCTTAAATTGCATATTTGTACCATTTTCCCTAAACAAAAGCAAAAGTCTCAGGTTACCAACTGTTAAATAATTTAATATACATTGCATAGTAAATTTTGTTCAATTTAGAAATAAATCTTAAGGA
The DNA here is from genome assembly GCA_035041595.1 of Drosophila basisetae. Classification (NCBI taxonomy): domain Eukaryota; kingdom Metazoa; phylum Arthropoda; class Insecta; order Diptera; family Drosophilidae; genus Drosophila; species Drosophila basisetae. Next base: position 10,036,722 of record JAWNLB010000123.1, on the reverse strand, counting down.
AAAATTGAGTAAATAAAATTTTCTGTAAGGTTGAACCATTTAAAAAGAAATAACAAATAAGAAATAAAGTGGATATAACAAACAAATAAAGAACAGAAGCATAATTAAGAAAAAAAATTCAGTTAAAATTAAAGCACAACATTAATCTTATTTATATTTCGAAAATTACTCCTGAAAATTTTACATTAGTAACATACAATTTTTCAAAATGATGATTTAACAAATGCATATGCACTTCATATTGCATTTCTTAATTTTGTTTTCAATGTATGAAAAAAGGGCACGGAGTTATTAGGCTGTGAAGCGAATATGAACAATATGAACAAACAACATTGGCACTCAAGCGTGACACGTGCACATTAAATTTGTGGGCGTTGTTACATGAGTTTAAAAAGGAATTGAGAATATTCACCAATAAATGCAAGGGCCAATATAATAATATATACTAGTTACCTGCAAAAGTCCTGGTCTAAGAACTTGTGGGATGGTTCGGATGGGGCTGAGCTGAGGCCACCAGGCGGGTCGCGGGTTGCGGATAGCGAACGGCCTCCACTTGTGGAGGTTAGCTGCGAATAACACGAGATTCCTCGTAAATAAGCAGTCCCGGACAAACAGCGGGTGCGGCAATGCTGATCGTACCGACAAGGCGCTTGTGTTGCCGCCTTTCAAAGTATAGCCTCACTCCGGGCCGGACTAAGGCGTCATTCGAACCGTGCCGAGAGTCAGCCTGGCTGGGGGCCCGGATCAAAAACTAGCCCAGTCTCTAACGGTGAGCTCAGGCAAATGGCGACCGCCTGTTCTAATTTAGCCTTACCCGGGTATCGCGGATCTCTGCCCGGGCGGACACATACTTCTCTGCAACTCGTGGGATTCCATGAAGAATTCAAAGAACACAAAAATACCGCAGGATCTCCCTGCGGAACTTGTCGCAAGACAGTTGGAGGGTCATGCCCCTGACGGGGAACGGCCCTCCGGTGTGGTAGACCATCCTCCACACCGTGCTGCTCCAGCAACAAATAGGAGAGTGCCACAGGCACACAGTACTCCGGCTGTGAGGCATGGGAGACCGATGGCTGGGACACCCAGACCACTGCTCCCAGCACCGAACGCCGCGAGGCAAGGCGCCCAGCGTCCTAAGAGGAAGGGAGAGTTCCTGCCACCAAGGGGTCAACCCGGTGGGCTGGATGACCCGAACCGGAGGAATCTCTGCGGTTCAAGGGTCAAATGGTACCTTCGGTACCTACAGCAGGGACTCACCCCTGATGAAGCCCTGAAAAAGGCCAAAGAGCCCAGGGAAGAGATTACAGCACCTGCGCCAGCCCCGAAAAGGCGGAGCAGCAATCTCACACCACCGGTGGCCACCCCCAAGAGGATGTGCCCGGAGGTTGTGGGCGCTGCCCGCGGCTCGGCAGCGGCAAAGGGGCTGAAGAACAGTGGGGCAGGAAGTCTGGACCTGCGCCCTAGCACATCGCGTGCAGCGGCCATGAAGCCCAGCTCGCCAACACCCACCGAGCCTCGTCTGTCATACGCTGACATGACAAAGAAGGTAAAGGTGGCCGTGGTGCCCGTGGATTTCCCACGGGTCATACTCAGTCACGGAGATTTATCTGTGTTGGAGGAGGCCATCGTCGACGAAATCATTGCGTCCGATGGAGATGTTGTGGTCTCATTCGCGGGCATTCACTTCCGGGTTGGATTCCTGGTTATTGAATGCTCCGATGAGGCCTCAGCCGATTGGCTGAGGACCGCAACGCCTAGGCTACAGTCATGGAAGGGCGTGCCCCTTGAGTGCAAGATGGGGGACGACATACCGTCGCCCCACTGTATCACGCTGTACTGCCCCAGGAGTGCAGACAGGTCAACCGAATCCCTGTTGGTTCTGCTGAGGAACCAGAACAGGATGGAGACCGACTCCTGGAAGGTGATCTCCAGGAGGAACGAGGGAGGAGGAGCCCTCCTGGTGATCGGGATAGACGAGCTATCCAGGAATATAATTGTGGAGAAGGGGCACCAGGTCTTCTTCCGTTACGGGACCATCCCCGTAAGTGGTCTGAAGACGAAGAAGACCGGGGAAAGGCCCAAACCTGCTCCAACGGGCAATGAAGATGTCGCAGTGGGCAACACCACCACAGCGGACACGCCTGCCCAGGAGCAGGGTACTCCGACTGCCCAGCCCACCGACCCGTCGGAGGACCTGGCGGACGATGAAGAACTGGCAGATATAACGCTCTGCCAGGAGGAGATGGGGGACGAAGACATCCCCATGTCCTCGCAGGAGCTGGAGGAGGAGCTGCAAGATGCAGCTGCAGCTGACGTCGCGATGGCGATCAGCGGTGACGGGGACGGCTCCGGGCCCCATTCGCCGTGTCAGCTGGAGCCTCCCCAGACGTAGATGCCAAGAGGCATCAACACAGGGCTGGCTCAGGTAAACATCCACCGAGCTAAGGCAGCCTCGGCAGTCTTAGCAAGGATGTTTACCAACAAACACCTTGGGCTGGCCCTAGTACAGGAGCCGTGGGTGAACGACGGCATCAAGGGCCTGTTCACAGCCGACTCCAAGGTAATCTGGGATCGGAGAGATCCAGCACCCAGAGCTTGTATCATGGTAAGGAAAAGTATTAACTTCACTATCCTTTCAGAATTCCTGACCAGAGACTGTGTTCCCATACTGGTGTCCACCAAGGGAAGCGCGGTCTCCATCGTCATCGTATCCGCATACTTCGCAGGGGATGCACCCTGCCCACCACCAGAAATTGAGAAGCTGGTGGAGTATTGCAGGATAGAGAAGATGCCGGTGCTCATCGGATGCGATGCCAATGCGCACCACTCTATATGGGGCAGCAGTGACATCAATCCAAGGGGTGAGTGTCTGACTGATTTTATTTTTAAGTATAATCTAGAACTAGGAAATGTCGGATCTACACCGACATTCGTCACTAGGATCAGGGAAGAAGTATTAGACATCACCCTGGTCAGTCGATCTCTAAAGTCTCACCTTAGGGACTGGCATGTTTCCCAAGAGGAATCCATGTCTGACCACAGGGCTATCCTATTTAATCTAAAATTAAATACGGATAGTAGTACACCTAGCCGCAACCCCAGGAAAACCAACTGGGAAGGCTATAAGTCGACTCTACGTCTTTCCCTAGCCAACGAGCCATCTGGTATACCCAGAAGGCCGCTAGAGCTGGACAGGGCTATTGGTGTCCTCAACAGATGCATAACTAAGGCATTTGAGGATAACTGCCCGGTAGGGAAAAAGTACATGGAAAAAGATGCCCCATGGTGGAACGACAGCCTAGAAAGGCTGCGTGTGACCACACGTCGCCTCTTCAATAAAGCAAAGAGAGACGGAGTATGGGAGCAGTACCGTGATAGCCTTACCTCCTATAATAAGGAAATAAGGAAGGCTAAGCGGAAGAATTACAGAGATTTCTGCGAAAGCATAGTTTGCACAAGCGAAGGCGCCAGGCTCCACAGAGCACTGGCGAAACGAGCGCCTGATGCGAACTTAGCATTAAAACGTGGGGATAACTCCTTTACGAGTAGTAATCTACAGAAATTAGAACTACTTTTCAAGACGCACTTCCCAGGAAGTACACCCCTGCAGGAAGGAGCTATTGAAAGGGAAAACAGATATAGGCCGTCAACCGACGACTGGGCATGCGCCAAGTCGACGGTTACAGAGGAGAAACTAAAGTGGGCAGTTGGTACATTCCAGCCCTATAAATCCCCTGGAACGGACGGCATATCGCCAGCCTTCCTTCAAACAGGACAGGAAATCCTCCTCTCTCGTATCAGGAAGGCATTAGTAAGTAGCCTGGCCCTCGGATACATACCGAGCGCATGGAGAAGAGCCAGGGTAGTCTTCATCCCCAAGGCAGGGAAGAAAGACATTACCAGCCCAAAGTCCTTCAGACCCATCAGCTTGACATCGTTCTTACTGAAAACGTTGGAAAAGCTGGTGGACTACAAAATCAGAAACACTTTGCTTAAGCAAAGGCCGCTGCACCCAACGCAGCATGCATATAGAGTAGGCAGGTCCACGGACACAGCACTTTACCAGTTGCAACGCACTTTAAGTGCGGCAATTGACAATAAGGAAGTAGCACTGTGCGCCTTCTTAGACATAGAAGGTGCTTTTGATAACACATCTCACGATGCAATCAATGCTACTCTTGAGAGAAGAGGCCTGGACCATACTACCAGCAGATGGATACTTGCACTGCTACGGTCCAGGCAAGCCACAGCATCACTACATGATAGCAATGTAACAGTCCTAACCACCAGGGGCTGTCCCCAAGGAGGGGTGCTATCTCCGCTACTCTGGAGTCTGTTAGTAGACGAACTGCTAAACAGACTCGCTAACAGTGGTATTCAATGTCAAGGATATGCCGATGACATTGTTATCATAGCGCGAGGCAAATTTGAAGAATCACTTTGTGACATAGTGCAGTCAGGACTAAGGATAACGTACGACTGGTGTATGGAGGTTGGACTCAACCTAAACCCTACGAAAACAGTCATCGTCCCCTTTACCAGACGACACAAGTTACAAAGGATGAAACAAATATGGCTCTCTGGGACCCTACTGGAAACGAGTAGGGAGGTCAAATACCTGGGGGTCACATTTGACAGAAGGCTTAACTTTGGCACCCATGTGCAAAATACGATATCAAAGTGCTCCAGGGCGCTTTATACATGTCGTAGCATTGCTGGCAAATCATGGGGTACATCTCCAAAGATACTAAGATGGTTATACCTAATGGTAGTAAGACCCATGCTAACCTACGGAGTGATAGCATGGGGTGATAGGGCTCGGCTGACCACCGTGAAGAAACAACTACAGAAGTTGCAAAGAATGGCCTGCGTATGTATGACAGGAGCCATGCGCACCTGCCCAACACTGGCCCTTGAAGCCTTAATGGAGCTCACACCACTCCACCACACCATAAGGCTCAAGCAGAAAGCCACGCTTCTAAGGATATCAGCAGAAGGAGTTGGGGGCAACCATATCCTACGCCATAAAGATGCCCAACTCCTCTCAAACGAACTGCCCCTGCTGATGCAACCCAGGGACGAAATGGTAGCCGAATATATATTCGAGCGAAACTTCACAGTTCGCATGAGTAGCAAAAAGGAATGGACAACTCTAGATGAAGTCCATCCCATGAAACCACACACAATAAAATGGTACACCGACGGATCACTCACGAATCAGGGCACCGGTCTTGGAGTGGTGGGTCCTCGGGTATCATACCATGAATCCCTGGGAACGCACACCAGCATATTTCAGGCTGAGGTGTGTGCGATAGGGAGATGTGCGGATTTCAATATAGAACGCAACTATCGGAATACGGATATATCCATCCTATCCGATAGTCAAGCAGCATTGAACGCCATAATGGGGACTAAAATTACATCGAAGGTAGTCCATGAGGTTCGTTCGAAGCTAGACCTGCTCGGGACTCACAACAGGCTCACCCTGAGATGGGTCCCGGGCCACAGGGACATAGCGGGAAACGAGGCGGCTGACGAGCAAGCAAGAATGGGGGCAGGAAGGCCCCTAACAGGACCAGAACCGTATTGTGGCATAGGGAGGCACACTATACGACTGGAACTCAGAAACGAGGAGAGACAGAGACGGCAACAGAGCTGGTCAGAGGCAGTGGGACTCAGACAAGCCAGATGTCTCCTAGGTGGTTATAATCCTGTACGTTTCAAACAGATCATAACCATGGGAAAGAATAGCCTTAGGATACTTACCGGTCTATTGACAGGACACTGTAGGCTAAGAAGTCACCTGACAAAACTGGGTATACTTAGTAGCGATCTCTGCAGGTTTTGTGAAAGAGAGGAGGAGTCCTCGAAGCACATCCTGGCAGAATGTGTCGCCCTAACTAGAAGAAGAAGCAGCATCCTAGGGGCGCATGTTTTGAATTGCGAAGACATAGTAGACCTCAACCCAACAAAGATCCTCACGTTTGTAAGAGAGTTGGGACTGATGGAAGAGCTATAGCTCAGAAGGGGGCACAATAGATCAAATAGGTCGCGGTGCAGTCTCACCCCCCAATAATAATATACAATACCTGCAAAAGTAATCAATAATGTTCGGAAATTAATAATTTACAGATTAGAAAGTATAATATAATCAAAATATAAGGAACACATGGGCGAAATATTAAACGCAGTGTTCAATTTTTCATATACCATTGAAAAGGGTATTATAATTTTGTCGCGATGTTTTAATTCCCATAAAGTTTATATTACAAACCTTACGATACGCGAAGAGCTCCTTTTGTAGTCGCTGTCGTGCAGCTGTTGGCTGTTGACCCTTTCCACGTATAAACTTTAACATTGTTGTAATCGCTATAAACTTCAAAATATACGAGTCTGAAAATAAATACTATTGTACCAATAAATATTACAAAATAATTAAAAATCAAGAATGCATTTTAAATTAGCCAAAGCTTTGAAAATTGCATTGAATTGTGTAGCTAGCCAATATATGTACATACATAATTATAAACTTACACGCCAAATAGCAAAAGAAAATGGTACTAGCGATCGCAACATGACCTCGACTTACCAAACTTGTTAAACAAGTTGTGTTCAGATTTAAAACGTACGCCGGGTGCTTTTTGTAGGCGTATAAGAGTTACTTTTAGTTATTTCTCTTCATACGATTGAATGTACATGTATTTGGTTTTATTACTAAGATTCAAAACTACAATTTTTTAACTAAGTCATTTTAATTTCGTCGAAAATCTAAATACGAATATGATATTGAATTTGAGGACTACAAGAAACGAAATGAGATTTGTTTAATTATAATTACATTATGAATACAAAAATATGTGAGCGGTTGCTGAGCATATTTATGAGGCTTTACTTTTTAAAATCATTCAATAAAAAATGTTCATAAGCTCGCTATGCAGCTCAGCGGATGAATGAACGAAAACATCTCAATATTAAATACTCGTACTCGTGATTATTTAGTATGCGTGAGAGGCAGGCATCACGCACACACACTACCTACAAGCATTGTTGTTATGATGCCATTTGTTAGGCGACGCCCGAATATTATTTTCATTTAATCGCTCTCCGAATTTGTAGCAAATTGATCATGAATACATAACTTAATACACTTGAAAATTTAAGCACACAAACATTCAGAAAATTATATTACATGATATTTGCTGTTAACGTCGTTTTGTTAGAAAACAGAGTACGTATACAATATTCAAGAAAATTTTCAGAATGTCAGTGCGTGAGAGAACACGCACACACACTTACACATTTGTGTGTATGTACATAAAAGTATCTATATGAGTGACTGTAGTATATGGTACGCTGCCTCTGCTGAGTCATAGATATGCAGGTACAAAATGTATGTCAACAATCTTTTTCAAAATCACATGTATTAACGTAAAAAAAAATATGTATAAATACATTTCGTACTTTTCTTAATATTGCGCCTGTGTTATGGTCGTTAGCACTAATACATTTGCAGTTGCGCGGTGAGGGCCAAGGCAATGCGCTTTCATGTATTTTTTCACACTTGGAGCCTGTGCGCTTGCGAACTGACTGAAAAAGTTTATGATTGCACTTTTACGACAAGTAATCTGGAAGCGGAACGATCTGCTTAGCAATTATTTAAAGAACTAGGGACGGGTCTTTCTTTTATTCCTGCGCTTAGAAAAACACTACGCGACGCGCTCATGCTGAATATTTTTTTCAACTGTATCGGCATCGACAAGAAATACATAATATCGATGTCTTCCGCAAAGCAAAATATATGTCGATACTTGCGCAAGTAGATATCGATGAATTTACATAAAATATCGATGCCGGTAAGCCTTATTTGGATGGAATATTAGGTGACACCAATACTTTACATATCGCTCTTACAGTAAAATAATCATAGTCAAGTTAAACGAAATTAACATAATCATATTAACAGTGTTAAAAGCGTCATATAAAAATTATCTTTGTGTACGTGATCATTTTATTAACAATTATGAGGGTTTTAGTTCAATTTGCTTAGTAAGTAGTACTTTTTTGTTCACAGAGTGAACTTCTCCCATTCAAGAATCACTTACAATACACTTGTTTAAAAGAAAAGAAACATCAAAATGGCAAAGCGGTTGGGGCCAATGGATAAGTTGGGATCTGCGAAAAAGCCCAAATTAGACGTTAGTGTAAGCCGTGGGCAATTCAGCTCGACCACTTCTAATATTGTGGATTTCTGGGCGAATGACGACGACGATGCTGTGTTGTTAGCTACTCAAATAGCAGAGGAAAATCAGCGGGAAACTAATGGCATGGAGTTTACATTCAGTTCATTTGCGCCTCACACTCGTGAAATTACGAGCACACAACATATATTTCAAAATGATATGCTAAATATGAGAGTGGAAGAAATATTTGGTACTGATGAAACCTTTGTTTTTTTATCCGATGCTGGACGAGAGCAAAAAAAACCAACTTATGATGAATTTGAGGCAACGACAACTAGGCGACAAGTGGAACGGGAGCGGCAACTCAAATTTCTAATGGAACGTGTCGATGTGCTCAAGAAGGAGAATGAAAAATTGCATAGACGCTTTATAGAAAGCAATAATCGAACGGGCGGCAATGAAGGCGAGGTGAGTGGCATTGTACAAGATTCAACTATTACTTACAAATATGTCTACAGGTCAGCCTACTCCGCAATGAACTCCGACAAGCACGTAAACTGCTTCAAGCTAGCAAGATCGAAAAGCTTGCAATAGCTGAAGAAGGGGGAAAGGACTGCAATAAGAAAGTAGCTGAAGTATATAAACTAGTAACAGCCAAAAACGCAGAATTGAATTTCACAAATGTAGAGTTTTCAGATCTTAAAATTCGAAACGCAAACAGCAATGAAAGGAGTATATTTAAAAATAACGAAGTAATCGTGACCGATACTGACGCATGTCGTAATTTGCTTCGCATAGAAGATTTATGTATTGTAAGCCCTTCCACGAATCAGTTTTTCACCAAACCATACTATGAGTACGCCATGGATGCACGTGCAAAGAAACAGCGCACTTTTTTTGAAATGGAGCTTGAGCAACTTCTATATTACGCAAAAGGGTTTTCCGAGCGCAGCACCGTTGAAACGACTACAGGTCGCATAATAGAATCAGTCTGCAGAGTCTTTACCGAGCTTTGGACCTATACCCAAAGCTTGGAGTTACCACAAAACTGTATGCTGTATTCCTATCATCGTTTCGACCTACAATCAGATCACAGTACTTATATGCGATATTCATTAATTCAACCAGGCGCCTTATACAGCCCAGAGCAAGCCATCCCATTACGTCGCTATTTTGGCACATTGGCGCAGATTTGTCGAGAACAGAGCAGCATATCACATACATTGCTTAAACAAAAGTATGGTAAATACTGGGTATTGCAAATACTAATCGAGGCGATAACTAAAATAAGTTACTCTTCCGAGGTATTCGAGCATTTTGGTGTCCTAGAAGCAACTGCAGCGCTCCTGCACAGCTTTCTGGGTCACATGAATCCAGTGGTGATGTCTGCGTCCGGACCTCAACTTGAATTGCTGTTTGATTTATTAAAACAGTTGGTTTTTACTCGTCCAAGTCCCTGGGTTTTTCGCGAACTCAGTGCATGCATGTTATTATGCTCACGTCAGGGTCGGCTTATGACAGGAATGTGTGTTAATAGTCCACGTAATTACTTTATATCTGATCGCGTTCGTTCGGTTTACCAGTTTGGATCGAAATCGTGTTTAATACAGGTCTACGCAGGACTTATCGAGCTATGCTTATGTAGCGAACTGCCTCTACAACCGAAGCATTTTAAACTCTTGCTAGCGATATGCTCAAATCATGTGCGATTCGTATACAGCTGTTTCACAGCCACTCCTCAATTCATACTGAGAATGCTCTCATTTCAATCCCTTACTGATGAGGAGAAAGAGGAAAATGAGAATATGCCCTCAAAAGTTGGCAGTTTACACTCTGGTGTAGCGCTTACCAATTACAATTCCGCAAGTAGTGTTAATGCTTCCGCGAACATATCAAAGTTCTCCTTAATACCAGTGCAGGACCCGGTACAGCACGAAGTTGGTTGCGAATGCTATGTTAAGCTTTGCCTAAGCGTTGTGACGATCGTTTTTCAAATGATGTTCCAATGGGTGCTCCAAGATAAAAAATCAGGTATGTGAATTGACAAGACAATAAAGGCACTAAACAATAAAAAATGTTTCTTAGACATTTCACAAGTTGGGGAAATCTCACATATTGCCGTACATTTACTTACACTAATTTTTCGTGAATATTACGTATCGTGCCTTTTTCGGGATTCGGAAGAAACGACAAAACATTATCTATTTCTACTATGCAATTGGTGGAAGGATCACGCGGGGATTTTGAGTTTTGGAGATGCACATTGTAAGTACCGCCGAAGCTCACATAAAAATTCAGATAAAACAGACAAAGCATTTAAATTTGTATATTTTTAGTACGATTTTTAAGACTACTGCAAGACATGCAGTTTATGTTAAGGCCTTTGCACAAAGAAGGAAATCCCAGCAATCCAAATAATGACTTGGCTGAATGGACAAGTATTGTGTGTAATGCTGATGGAAATATACCATAAGGTGTTTGATCAGCTGTCTTAATTAGTTCAGATACTCCATTAGCTTGTAATTCTTAACTTACTTTAATGTTTTTATGACTTAAAAATGATTGCTTATAATTTGGAATAAACATTATAATAATTTTGTCCATAAAAATGTAAATACTTATCTAGTAATTTTCTTATTGTTTGTTAATATGTGTAATTTACTTATAGTTTTTTGGGGGAAATACAATTGGGAAATATTTAAACATGTATTTGTTTGTAGATAATTTAAAAAAATCAAGGAGTTTGTTAATAAATATGTATATAAAAGATAAATTTGTGTATATATGGTGTAAATAATCAGAGGTGAAGCCACAAACTATGACAAGATGGTAGTGCAAATTAGTGTTTATATATTTTATGACTTTCTATTGTATTGTGATTAAATTGCCTTTTGGAACATTGAACTTTTAAATTAATACATATTTAAAAGCAAAATTATGTGAATTTCAGCAGTATACACCAATATTACGATTCGAGAAATATATTCTTCATATTGTAAGCAAACGATTTATGGAAATAAGTATAAGTGTTCAAAACCGTATTGTTTATTTTTCATATTTAAACTTACTTAAAATAATCCGACACGCTAGACATGTAAAAATGTGTAAAAATATGTATGTATAAAAATGTGTTTTTTTTTTTTTGTAAATCCGTGTTGTAAAAGTTACCATTTGAGCGGCGTTGTTTTATTTTGATAGGCATTGGCTCTGTAAAGAGGAATTATTAATTAATTACATTTTAGTTTCTAATTTGGCAGAAACTTACCTTACAACACCTTGTGTTTGAACTGATGTAAGTGTGATAAGCGGTGTAAGACGTTCCACAAAACGCTCATAGTTACGTTCCAGTTCACGTTGATAATCTTTTTGATCCGCCATTATTAGATTCCTATTCTTCTTTAAAGCATCCGCACAACGTTTCGAAAATTCACGAAAACACAATCGCAATTTATTTTGATGTTTCGTAGGTATGGCCGTGCCGTCCGATAAGTTTGAAAGAAATACGCTAGCCATTTCCATTGGACCTTGGTTAACGGTGGTACCAATGCAACCCTGTAATACCATTTGTAATATTTTTGGGTCAGCTGGCTCTTGATTTGTAGCCGCTGCCAATTCCAATGTCTTCTTCTGTATGTCTTCTATTATTAACAAAATATGTAAATATATTATTTTTTATTATAGTATTTAATGGTTAGTGTTTCTATGGCTTTTTCGAAATTTATTTCCCTCTAAGAATTCTTGGTTTTCTTATCCTTTCTAGATAAATATATTGTATTAATTGTTTTGAGTTTATAGTAGTAGCAATTATTAACACATTTGATATGATTATTATTTGAGGTATACTCTCCTTGGAAAATAAAATTTCGAAAAGGAGCATTTCTTGCTGAAACATGTAAATATAGACAAATAAATTACGAACCAATTGCTACTTCAATCGGCTCCAATTGAAATTGCGCTCTGCTGATTACTTGGATACGAGTTTTAACGTAAGGAAAGTAGTTCGCCGTTGTTAATATTGTTTTTCGTTTACATTGCTCATGTAATTCTCCATGAGCTTTTCCGCTTTTTGTAAAAGGTGTTGCAAAAATAAACCGCTCTAATGGAAAAAGATTGATGGTAAATTATTGACATTTTTTTGTTTGTTTTATAGTTGGGCTTGTCGAGAAAAATGTTTGAAATTACTTACTAATATTAAAATTTCGTTCAAAGTATGTCTCACGATGACGCATTTCATAGGTTTCAAAGAAAGGTTCGACATAGGTGATTTGTATATAAGCTTTTTCTGGATCTAATGTGTTTATGTCGAAATTATTAGAATCCTTAATTATGTGCACAGATTCAGGACCAAACCTATCCGCATAAAAGTTCTAAATGCAAATATACTATAAAATGAATACAATTTTTGTCGTAACACTATGTAACTACCTGAAGTCGACTAAATATCTCTGGCAACTTTGTTAATGTGGGCTCTTTGTAAATGAATTCTTGTTGATCAAGGTCTCCAAACTTAGCGCCATAGAAACCAACTCGAAAATACGTTCCAAATACCCGCTTACCCTATAAAAAATATAATAACAAATGTTAACAGGCAAATTGTTTGAAAGATCTTTACAGTATCTTCACAGTCTTGACATACCGACATTTTTATAATTTTATATTACCTGTAGTTGCGCAATTCGATTGAATGCTTCCTGCAGTTTACCATGAACTTTGCCGAGCTTATGAAACTCGCGGTTTGCCTCGCAAATAGGAGTTAGTATTTTGTAGACTTCATTCATAGCTTCATACATGCCAGCAACTTGGAAAGAGTTAGAAGCTTCTTCGAGCAATGCCTTTAATCCCGTCTCAGTGAAGTGATTTCCTAAGCAAATGCCATCTTCCCCTGGACTAAGAACATCATCCGATACTGCAGACTCCATGAATGTGTTTGGTGATATGCGCTGAAAACTAACTGCACCGACAGGCAAATGTGTTTGTGATTCGAGCATACTTAAATATTCTGAAACTAACGCAGCAGCATGTACATAGCACATGGCCGCCTCGGTGTGATTGGCTCGTTCGCGGTGCTTTTTAGCCATGTTTTCCAACCATGTTAACCTTAAGTCAGGGTTGTTTTGGTATCCCTTGGCTATACGATTCATTAAGTCAAGCAACATTTCTGGGTCCTCCTGGTATTCTTTCATTTTAACTGTGTCTGAGAGGATCATGTGTAGATTGAAAAGTAAATCTTGGACTTGTTCTGGGAAGGAAGTTTCCTGTAAATCTGCATCAGACTCGGCGTACACTAAAATGGTTTTTAACGCACGACGAAGTGACTGTTCGCTAAAAGACGCACTAGTGCCAACCAGAGAGCTTAATGACATGGTCACCTGCATTTTAACGCGTGCAAAATTCTAAAATGGGAGAGACCGCAAATTGAATTATCTATATATGTGTGAATAAGTAAGGTTATACTTACATTTCCAATTTCAAAATTTTGTCTCATTAGTAAGTACAGTGATGCAGCCGCTTGTGAACGAATGCCTGGTAATTGTGATGCGCAATGCTTTAATAACAAGAGGCACAAATCTGCACAGATGTCTGTTTCTTCATCAAACAAAAGATTGGGAAATTTAAAGATCAACGCACGTTGAGAAGCAAACAAATTTTGTAGTGCCAGTGTCGACTGATTACGAGATAAACTGTGCAATAAAACTTTTAGTACAGTCCCTAGTAGATTATGGTGTAGATTGGTGGCCACATGCACTATTATTTCCAAAGAATCAAGTGTGATAAGCGCAATTTCTGTTGAAAGTGAGCCCTCAATGAAATGACATAGTTCAAGTTCTGGCTCATTTCTCGTAACTGTATCACTGTACTGTGATCGGTATGGCATCTGATCCTTACGCCAACGAAGTTTCTCCGTTGAGTTTCGATCTTTGCGACGGTTAATGAGATCATAACGTGCCGAATTTGTTCCTCTAATGCATTCTTCTAATTTTTCTTTGACATCCGTTGGTCCTGTCTTACGGAAACTATGAGTGTTAGCCCGCTTTATTGTGGGCAACCGCTTTTGACCCGAATACTCAAACGCCTTTAGGCATGTATTCAATACCTGCAGCATTTGGTGCACCCGATGAGGACTCAAGCCGAGTAGCCAACGGTAAAGGATAGTGCGCTCCAAATTTTTCAGCACCCATAGGAAGCAAGCCAGCAAATGACGAGTATTCTCTGCGCTTAACGGTATCTTGTTTTTCGATTGTTCCGTCATATAGGAATATACACGACTACCCGAGATGGCAAATGCTACCTCTGGACTTATAGTCGCCGTGGTTATGGTCTGGTTAGGGCCTTGATAATCTTCAAGTTGACCCATCTGATGCAAACGGTCATGATCCTGAGCGTCTGATAAAAATTGATGTAATTGTGAAAACGTATCCATGACTATTGAGAGCAGCGGTATATATAATGAAGCCACTCGCGAACGTGCTTCCATATCGTAGCGTGAATCATGGGAAGCTAAAAGGTTGCGTATGCAGTGTATTGCTTTTCCATGCAGTTGTGGATTGGGCACTTCCATGCCAGTGGCTAAATCGCCTAGCACAAGACCAACCAGGAAGTGTTGTTGACGAAATTCTGTGCTAAGGTCAGCGTGCAAGGCGCGTTCAATGGAGCCCTGAGTAAATAAATTAATATTCGTTAATTCAATAATTAAAGTAAAACAGCAGTAATACGTACATATGAAGCTTGACTTGTGTTTGATGTGGTGCTAGGAGTTGGGCTGCAAGGTGCTGAGATAGTTGTGTAAGAAGTACCAAAGGGTAAATTTAACGCAACAAAATGTTCATGACTACATACGATTCGATTGAAATCTATTTTATAGTTCATTAAATCATGTGAGGAAGCACTTTTTGATGTTATAACCTTTGAATACATTTTAATTAGGCCAAAGACAAATCCGCGATCCATAATACTCAGTAGATCAAAAATAAAAAAACTTAAGCTTGCGTTGAGTGACTGGGCTAATCTGCAGTCTGTTGTATGGTACTCTATAATTTTGTTGGTTACAACAGTGACAAGCGTGACTATGTCATCAATGAATTTTTGTGGAAACCGAACCTTCCGCGGTGCATTTAGGGTACACGAATTGTCCAAGTGCTCTATCATCGATTTAATAATTAGCTCAAATAAAAACCAGGAGTTGCTCATGGCCAAATCTGCTACTTTGCCACTAGCCAGTGTATATTGCAGGGCGAGTTCTTCGTGTAAGTAGCGTAAGTGACTGGAGTCAACATTCAGACCGTCAGTTAAATGTTGTCCATTATCAAGTTCTAAAAGTATATTTACTTAGTAGGTGCATATACTTTTTGCTTTTTTCATCTTACCAGTGTTTCCAGCGCTTTTAATATAACCGTAAGTGTCATATGCTTCATTTGACTGAATTTCATTGGTACTGCTACGACTTAGACAGCGCTTAACGGCCAATGGGTGTGGAATTTTGCATTGAAACTGCACGTAAGTGGAAAATAAACTTTGTCGTCCATACTGATCTATATCGCTTAAAATGGATAAATGTGCTGAGACCAAGCAAAGCACCTCAAACACAGTCGAACCCAACGACATTGTCTGGCTTCCTACTATATTTGTAGCTACCAATAACTCGATTAGCTTGTCCAACACAAGAGGTAGATGCCTAACCAATGATTCACGATTGGCATTCTCTATATCCAGCAGACATCTTTTTAACTCGGCTTCCATATTACACTCGCCTATGTGGGAGGGTATGTTGCGGGTATCTAAGTACTCACAAGTTAAAAAAAAACGATCAAGGTGCGCATCCAAAGTGTGAACTGAAGTCACAGCATCTACATTGATAGAAAATACGGCACGGTGATTGTCCAACCACTTAATCCCAGGGAGATGAACGTTCGGTGGTATGAAAGAGTAGTTCTCCGGTGGCGATTCCAACATAACAGGTAGGTTGAATTCACCAACTTTAAGTTTGCCATCCTCTAGAAGTGGTAACCAGGTGTAGCCGATGGGAGTTTCAACCGAAACCTGCATTTCGTGCGGCTTTTTTTGGCACGATACATGATAGATTGTAAATAATAAATGATGGTGCTGTTTGATGGAAGCAGGCAGAGCAATCTTAATCTCATCATAGAATGATGGACACTTGTTATGGTAATTGACGGATGTAAATGTTTCCGATGCATATTCTGGACACGAAGATTTGCCAAAAATGGCATTAACTGTGTCCTTAGGGGTCTCTCCTGCAATATTTATTTAAAAGTTAATATTAAATTATATATCGCTTTCAATGATTGGCTTACCTGCCATCAGCTGCACACGAATGGCAATGTTACGTGCCGAACCAGCACGTGACGAAAAATTCAACTCTTTGGGAGACACAAAAAGTAAATTGCGATAGCTGAAGTGGGAGCTATAAATGGGTTGCGATGGAAACTCCAATATTTCTTTGACAGGACGTGTTTTCTCTCCATTATACGGCGCGATTCTGGTCAATTCTGGTGTTAACGAGTTCATAACATCTTCAGCACACGGCGATATCTCCAATTTTATAGATCCCGGAATGCATTTATATTTTTTCATAACTGTACTTGGACGCTTAAGTTCAGGCAAAAATTTATATAAATCTTCGTCTTTCATTTTGTCTGCCTCTTGTTTAAAGAAACTTGGCACAGTTAAAGTTATAGGACGAAAAGTTTCAACAACGTTGGCAAAGTCATCCGGTGACCAAGAGCGTCGTTTTTCCCTGCGCTCCAGAGAGCCCCGTATTGTCAGTGTTCCGCTCATATCATTTGCTTTTCTGCGTAGTTGATCAAAGCTGCTGGTCGAAGACTTACGATCTAAGCTATTTGAACTTGCAGCAGACCCCAAGGTGGTACTACCAATACTGCCCGATGAATCTCTCTCCCCAGCGCTGCAGTCTTTATTATCAAAATTGTCGCCATTGAAAACATTTGTTAAATGTATAGCTGTCCAAGCGAATGGCATGCGATATTTTCCCAAACGTTCACAATAATCCATTGCATTTGACTTAACTTTCTCTCTATACTTGTCTTTGTCGTCTTTCAGATATGGTTCAACAGAGTTATTAATGTCGCCTTGAAGTACTTTTTCCAGTCGTATAACTAGGAACAAATCATTACTTGGATAGGAAATTTCAAATATCGCCGAACGACTTTGCGTGCTAATATCGGCACAGCGAACATGGTTTGAAAGCATTTGCTTCAGGCCGTCCGAATTCATATCGAAGTAAAAATTCTCAGAGATTTTTTGACGCTCTTTTGCATCATATATGGCCATCGATGCAAATATAGGTTCTACTTCTAACTCCAGCTTCAGCTGCAGACATTTTATCTGTATACGATGACCCATATGTTCCACCGGCAGCTCGGCGGGTAATCTGCGCTCAATAACTTCTTCAGTTTCATTTTCTGGATAAAGTGAAAAAAATGCAGATTGACGATCGTCCTGACGCCGTGCGTCATTTAATTGATCAATTTGATCTGACGGTACGTTATCCAATAAATTGGGTATAAGAGGATCATTAATTGATCGCCTTAAATCAAAACTGGCCCAAGAACTACGAGGAGTAAGCGTATCTGTACAAGAACTAACTGATGCTAAGCTGGCTATTGATTGTCTTGAACTAGGTGTGCAGCTTTCGCTCTTATCGATGAACGTTTCATCAAACGAGGAGAAATCTTTGTCAATCTCAAATTCTTGCTGGTATGCCGATGTGCTGATAGTTTCGCGATCAATACGCTCTCGGGCACAACAAGAGCTCGAGTAATGGCGTTCTGCATATTCCACAACTTTCCAAGGACGTGTGTAGCAACGAATGCACTCTTGTAAATGTTTTGGTAAATCAGAACTGAAAAATTATACTTGAATGAAATAATTCCATTCAAATTTATATTGCTTACGTATTCTCTTTGGGTATAATGTGATCGATAGTGCGAATTTTCCGCGGTATTATCTTTACTGAAACATCTCCTTGTGGAAAATCCAAGATGTGCTTTAGCGGATCTCGGTTGATAATGTTCATGTGTTGAGTAAGAAATTCTTCATAATCAAGTGGTTCGGTGAGGGAAAGCTTGATAACAATAAAGTGTTAGTGACTTGGATACAATTGCTTGGTGAGACACACAAACTTACCGTTGATGAGCATTTTGCTGCGGAATTTGTGGTCTTTGACTGCATATGGACATTAATGTTTTTCCTCACATCAGATGCCGGTTGCCTGATACATATACATACATTTTTACAAAGGAAACGAACAAGCGCATTCATCTGTACAGACCACTTCGTTAAAAGGGCGCGGTTGCTGTAATGCCGGCTTTGCCTTATAACTCTATACTTACTTTGATACTTTTTGCACAAATGACCTCTGGGTGAAAGACATTATGAACCTTTTTTAAAGAAATCAAAGAAAATCAGTAGATATTTCTTCAATAATTGCAAATCTAACTAAGAGCAGAGGTCCATAAAAATATCGAACTACGAGTAAACTACCCGATAGTTGACCGATAAATTGTGGCGGTTAGCTGATTTTTCTTTCACTGCCAGGTTGTAGTTTGAATGAATTTCTAAGTACATTGACAGTTAAAAAATGTATGTATGCATGCTTCTATGTACAGATGCCTCTCAACTCGTCATCTAAAATCGCGAGTAGTCCCAGCTGATATTTCTATTAAAGAGAGAATTGGACATACATATATGTGGCAGTATAATATATAATATTTCGATGCGAATCTTTCACGAAAATTAAAGCATAGATTGCCTTACCTCAAGATGTGACAATTTATGGATTGAACGTAAACGGCCAAAGCCGTAATCCTGGGGTAAAACGCACATAAACAATTGTGTGGTGACATCGATGCCTGTATGAGTGTATACAATGCATACGAATATGTGAGTAGAATTATTGCACACAGTTTGTCATAATTTGTCGTCGTGCAGCCGGCCGTGGCCGAGGCGCGACATTTTAACACCACATTAAAACAGATTAAGACACTATTAATTTGTACATTTAATTGTTTACGAAGACATTAAAGCTGAAAAATATTTTTCTCCTGAGAATATAATATAATGATAAAAAAATATACAAGCCAACAATTTAAAATTATTCATAAATAAATATATGTATATACGTACATAAAGGTATTTCAGTGCAGATATTTATATGTACATATGTACCTGGAAACCTTAAATATACAATGAATGTACACTATGAGCTTTATATTTTAAAACACTTTGTGGTGACAAACGAAGTCAACGGTAAATTTGGGCACTTCTCAGTTTAAATACATTTTACATGATAATCGGCTTAAGGCTAACTAGCGGTCTATATTTATATTGTACATACATATTTGTGTATGTGAATCTACGAAACCTATAAACTAACTTCAGACAAAACGGGAACGCTGTTTTCGGATACACACAAGCCGACTGGCATATATATGTATTTGTATCCATCACCTACCCCATAATTTCCTCAACACCCACAAAGAAAACAAAACTGTCGCCCTGATACTCAAGCTGCTAATGTAGTGATCCCAGCATGTTAAAGCTTGTAGGAAACAGGAATGCGTGCAGTGTGTTCTATATCTATAAAAATCTCTGCAGCAGCTGCCAGCTGTGTTTGAAAGTGAAAACTTATGGCCCATGCACAACCGTTTTACCGGAAACGATTGCAAATTGAAATAAACTGCCATGTGGCTCACTTTTTCATGAGTTCATATCACTTCGGTCACTCGGTTAGCAAATGATCCCATCGCTGCCAAAATGAAATTAAATTAAGTAAAGAAAGCATACAGACTACTCAATGGTCTTGAACTCTTATTAATCAAATGGCTCTTAGATCAGCTTTTTTATATACATATGTGTGAAGTACGCAGCTATTCGTTTAGCTATAGAGTTGGAACTTCAGTTAGTTATAGAAAATCATAATTATCGATTGGAATAGAATCTGATGATCCAGTAACGACCGACTGCAGATTTGGTATGTTCGCTCAACTAACTTAAATTTTATAAGTGTACTTTACTGTTATATATGTATTAATTATATACTTGCATACAGATGTTTATGTATATTTGTATATGTATACATAAATGTGTGTATATGTATTATGTGTGTATGTTTTTTTTTACGTTGGCGCCAACGCTTTTTGGTTCGCGATTCAACTTTTGTGCCAGAAATCATAGTCGCTAGTGGCCATTGGTTTCATTTTCATCTGACGTCAACAGTTGAACGACAGATGCGACTGCATTTGGCGACAACTAAGCTGCCCAATTAGCTGCCAGCATCACAGTGCCAAGAATATTCGAACAAAGTCCATTTAGTGACATTCTGACAATCTGTTTCTCGGTTTCGCATATGTAGAATATACATATATATGAACATACATATGAACGATCGTACATATGTAGGTATGCGTATAAATTGTACAAGTGAGACAATTTTCTTTTTGTATGTTTCGCCTGGCGCCCATTATATTTTGAAGCAACTAAGTACAAAATATCTGAATATTTACAAGATTCTTTTTAAAAACGGATATTAAGCAAGTAAATTTAATATAACCAATCAACAGTTCTTCAAAATTTCTTCAATTTGTATATCAATAAATTGTGTTATGTTTGTGGAAATCAAAAAATGCATAACAGAAGTAGATATGGCAATATTCTACATAAGAGTTTGATCGACAGTATGAATCGTTTATATTTGTACAGCTGCCAACAGCAGTCATCGTGCTTTCTTGTCATTGAACATTTTTGTATTGACAGATGTAGATGTAGGCTTCATTACATTGAAATCTAAGTCAACAAATTGCTGCTAAGAATAAATAACAGCTGTGCTGATACATGAAGTTAGACTCAGCGGCAACTTCAAAACACAAAACAAAGAACGATCAGGGAAGTGAGGTACTGACCACAGCAGTACGTATTATTAACATTATTACGTATGTGCAGTCATACATTACCATAAAATAATTAATGGTTTCCTAAAAGATTTATCTGATGTTAAGTGGTATTTTTCATATTGTTAGGAAACTTTCAATTATTTAATTCCGATGTAAAAAAAACCTGTTTTCATTCACAAATATACATATATTTAATTCAACACACCACCCCATTCATTTTGCGAAAAGCTGGGAACACACTTCATAATATAGTTAGAATTTAATTTTTGGCAATATTAAGAATCGCACTTGCATTACACATTTACTGTTTAATATGTTTGTGTGTCATCACAGGTCGATTTACCTGCTGTTGGCTTAATTTCAAAAGTACCTATGCAAAAGCACCTGACAAGCACAACCGCATATGTGGCAATTAGTTTAGGCAAGACGGCGATGAATGCCCGACAGCATATCAACAGTGGCAGTTGTTGTGCACCTTTCGATTGACACGATCCGAAAGGGACACAGGACAGCTGAGCACATCTTTCGACTTTAAGACAATAAAAGACGGAAAACGCTAGGGTACATGTATATGAGTATCATATCGTCCGGCACGCAAATTAAGAATTCAAACCAGTTGTAGCCACGACGACAAGTGGGTAAAGACTGGTCAATGGATCGTCATACACGTTCTGTGGCATGTGTCAACATCAAGACGCGGCCACTGTGACGCATCTGTCTCAGGCTACCAAGGTTTTTATATCACTTTTGCCTGGTGCTTAAGTGTCTGCTACACAAGGCAAATACGCATTTGGCGCCAAACAATGGATTAAATATGATGAATTGTTGCACTGGACTTCGTAATGTAGTAAGTAATTTCTTTAATTGTTGTTATGGAATCTGTGACACAGCATTAATGCATTTTATCTGTGAGTTTCCCTACTGTGCGTCTGGCGCCAGCTAAAACGTACGGTATATAGCACTTTGTGACTAATCTCTGCGAAAAATAAAGGCAACAATGTAATAAATAGAAATTGAACAAAATCCGTTTTATGGCAAGGACAAGAGACAATGGACAAAGCGCCAAGAGCAAGGAAGAAAAACAACAGGACAATTCTATGACAGGTACCAAAAATTCCTTAACAGCGGGTATTTTCTTGAATTCATGTCAGTAACATATTTGCTGTTGATTTATTTCAGTACACATGCAGTCAGTGAAACGATATTCAACGAAAATCGTCAATACAAATCTTTATAAACAAAACAGTTTGTCTTGACTGAATTACGGAGCTATAATATAATCGAGAAAGACTAGGAGGCTGACATTTTTACAGAATGGTACTGCAATGACGTAAGTCGTGACAAAAACGGGTCTTGGAAAAATAAATTTTAAGCAAAATGGTGGAACACCACAGAAAAACTAATTGTTACAGAATAATTCACAATTATCAGAAATGCATATACATGAATGTTTCAGAAATTAATTTATCTTAATCACATACGCAAATATAATGTAACAAATTGATTATACTTCCGAAACTATTATCTCATCAAAGAAATTCCAAACAACAACTAACAAAGGCATGAGTAGCTATAAGATTCACCCTTACTATTTTCCCCAGTCTGGAGCTAATATTGATTAGTGGCTATATCAGCCCAAAGCCATCTCGATTTTTTCATTATCAATTTGCTGCTATGTTGTTCCTGTTCCATTTAATGGTGACTTGAAGGCATACAGTAGCCGGTAAAGAAGGATGAAGATTTCTCGGTAAGCCTTTTATGAAAAGTGTAAACCATTTGCTTCATATATTCTTTTTTTTTTTGTTAATAACCTTGAGGGTGATTTCCGTACTAAGACCGTGGGAAATAACTTACTTTTTGTCTTCTCTATTTCTCCTTTACCATATTGCGTGCCAAAACTTCTACGAAAACAACTTGTGCAATACCTCAATTTCAACAATCGTATTGGTTATACAGTTTTGGACATTAAAAGCGTACATTTTGGTAACTAATTGTGTATCGATGCGTTCGCATGCATTTGATTGCCGCTGTTGTTCTTGAGCTTCGCTTGAGGCTGTCACGTTACTCAAGGGAGCTTCTGATTGTTCCTAATTTGCTCATGTGCACTTGAGTTACAAATGAGCGGTTGATATATTTAAATATTTGATTGAGGCTTGCTTTATTTGCCTGTCAGACAACGGCTATTTTGATGCATATTGCAACTGTTTGCCTGAGGACATGCGCTTGATGTAAACCAATGTCTTTGACTATATTTGACTTGAATTTAGGAAAAACTTTAGTCAATAACTCAACACATGGTGGGAAAATGCCAAGCACATGAAATAAGACCCAAATTTTACAAAAATATTCTCACGCTATAAACTGCTGCCCTTCGGTAGAATGTGCCGTCCGCAAAATGTACACATTTTGCTTGTGTTCCATAAGCCGTAGGTATGGGTATACTTTCTTTTCTGGTTCTGGTCACCATACGAGTATGTGCCATTAGTCGCCGACTGTGCAATTTCCATGAAAAATCGCAAGAGTCAAGCTGACGCCGCCCGAAGGTCTTTCACGCACATCTGTTGTTTGTCGTCCCTGTCGCTCATACATGCATATATATACTCGTATACATATATATATATATATATATATATATACAATTTTTATTCTTCTATCTTATAAAAGAGAGAATTCATAAAAAATATAAAACTTTTTGATCTGTCAGTCGTGTTTATATATATATTCAACAGACTGTTGTTAAATGGCTGTCCTAGCAATCCAAGACCAAAACCAAAACAGTGCATTGAATGCAGTAATTTTTTAACAATATATTTACATACATTTTTTGTTACCGATAATGCCAATAAAATCAAAGCATTCAAATCATCTAAGTTAAATCAACACATCGCTAGCGTGTTGAAGCTCATACACGTGGCACTTGTCCAAAATTGGGGATGGTTCTGTATCCTGATATGACACGTGACCCGGTCGGTTGCCAGGCCGTGGCTGAGTTCTTTGTTGCACATAACACATACTACTCCCAGTGACGTCACATGCGTATGCATGTGATTACTACGAGAACGAATGAAAGTATGTACGTATTTATCTATGTACATGTTTCTGTGTACATAGTTGGCGCTTGAATATACACCTACGTTCAGGTATAGCCTCGTCGACAATCATGTGATTATAGCACACCTCCTTCTTTTGCATTTCGGATCATCAACAACTCGCTTCTTTACTGTGCTATTTTAGAGTGCCAATTTGATTATATTATCAAGCAGTTCTTAGCAGTTATGTCTAGCTCTTAAGCTCATTAACATAAAAAGAAGTAATTTTTGCAAGAGCTTGAGAGATGAATTTTCAAAATTAGACTTGAGAATATTGTAATCGGAAGGACAACTTTCATCTAAAAAAAAAAGCGAGGAACTTAGGAATATTTAAGAGCAATGTGGATGTACTATACATTTGATATGCGGGCTTTTGTGTAGTATACTCACATCGATATAAATATATCTTTTACTTACTGTTCCAGCCCTTTTAGATATAAGGACCTGAAATTTTGTGTTAACACGCACTGGGAATTTAATTTTTGTATTTGAGCTTTATAACTCATTTCATTTTGGCACAATCAAATTTTTGAAAAAAAAAAATGTTCGTTCCGTATTGCTGCATCATTAATAAGCATTATTGAGGTCCCAAACTAAAAGCTATAATCATTTCGCAATATGGTGTGCAAAAGTCATTAGGGGCACAATAAAGAATAGCAAAAGGAAAAAAAAAGTGCAAATTAATGATGAAAATTCTAAGAACTCACTGCTACCTGGATTCAAAGTTTCATGACCGGGTAAAACCTGGAAAATATCAATCGCCCCGTTTGACTTGCAAACAGTCTAACAATCGTCGGCAATTATATTGAGCAGACTGAAAACAATTAGCGTTTGAGACCGGGCCAAACAATATAAGTGACGACCGCGTCTGGCGCATGTCTGTCGCGAACCTGGTAGTCAGCTGTTTGTATACTGATTTTATATATACAACAGTGACATACCAGTTGAGAAAATAGTCAAAACTCTAACTGTACAAGAGTAAAATTGTCACGGTTGTTCTTTAGTATATTAAGCCCCAATCAGTTCTTAGTAACTGCGATATAATATTTGTAACAGAGTTTGCAATAAATAAGTCAGCAAATCGCTGATCTTTCTACACAAGAAAAAATTTCAACTTGAGCAGTTGAGAGCTTGTTATAACAAATTAAAATTTTGGTAATTCTAGCTGGGTTTAAAAAGAAACTATTGAGTTTTTAAAACAGATGATCGAATTACACAAACAAACTTTTGGAAGACAGCCATGATATATCCTTGAACTTGCAGCTTGACAAAAGAAATAAGTTAAAAAGCTTCGCCGCGCGCACATTTCTAACAGTTGTGCGGGTTGCGTCTTCTGTGGCATCTGAAGTAAAGCAACAGGTAAACAGGTTAGCCTGCAGTCGAATCTTGCATACTTTTGCACAACGCCGTAAGGGCCACATAAGAGCTCAAGGCAGGATTGCTCGACTACCAGCTGACCTATGGATAAGGTATTGAAAATATATTATAGTTTGTTCATAGTAGTTGAACTATATTCAACTACATTTTTATTTGGATTCATATGAGAAATAAGTATATTTGTTCTGCATGTCCAAATAAAAATGTCGATGAAGCATGATGAACAAACTATAATATATTTACAATACAGATTTCCACATCTTGCACAAAAGTATAGCTAATACTAATTTTGGGTATAGGGTATTAATGCAAAAGTGACCATATAAAAGGTCTTCAGTGCTACACAGAGAATCTCGCGCACATTGTACATCTGCCATGAACTGATTGGAAAGAATGGGTTTGCGGCGCTGCTCAGATGTTGGCGGATGGGACTAGTAACCAGAAGGAGCCCTAACAATATTAGTGGCTCTTCTCTATAGTTATGTATCTCGATGGCTGGTTAGGTTTGAGCTCCTTAAAATCATGCCTAAAATAAACATTTTCCAAGAAATTTTTGTTGGCCTTCTGCTCTCAGACTTTAAGTCTTGTCTTTTTCTCTTTAAGTTTCACTTTGATACCCTTTGTAAAAAAATATGAGTATAAAAAAAAATAATTTACATTTAAAAAAGACATATCCGCCTAAGCGAGTAAAAGTTGTTCCAAAAGCTCCAAAAGCTCCAAAAGCTAAAGAAAGTATAACAAGAATATAGAAACAAGGAAAGTTGGATGTTAAGAAGTTGAATATCGTTTTTGGTTTCTGTGTAGTAGTGCAGGAATAATAGAATTTAGCAAAGGAATAATAAGTTTTTAAATCACTAGCAGAGTAGACTATTCCTGCACCACTACACTACTGCTCGGCACAAAGAAATTTTGCATTGTACAAATCTCGATTATATCACTTGTTCTTTTTTGAAAGCGAAACATATGGTTCATTTTTGAATCGCAGTTGATGGCGCCAATACCCACCGCGGAGTTTTCATCACCACCGCACTATCATCCTATCAGCTTAGGATATGACGCGGTTGCCTCCAACTGCGTGTGTTAGGTGATGAATAAAAGGGAAAATGAAACAGCATCCCGGGATCGCTGACAATGACAGCATAAACCTCACACTCATCTCCGCTGAATAGCCGTCCGTGTGGCATTGCTCCGTGTAACAGTACTGTCTCCTCACCGCCAACGCAAAAGGCAATCATAGACTTCAGCACGCAGACAGTGCGCCTCTGGCTGGTTGTGTGAGGCATCCTCAACTTCGCGACTACACTTCACTTCGAATGGCAACGCTTTCACATGCATCATGATAAAATTAAGAGTCAAGCCGCCGTTGCTAGCGCTTGAGATTTATGTAAACAGCACACGATTGTCCAAGCGACTGTTGTTACAGACTCTGGCTGTGTGGCAATGTTTCAAAACTGCTGTACAGAAGTAGGGAAATGACCAATTGTGAGGAATTCCACAAGGCGGCGTTAAAACTGACTGGATTTTCAAGAGGCAAAATCTATAGTCGCAGCATCTGTACCACTGAGTCATTATAATTCACTTCACACTAAGCACACAATGTACCCGCATTATTGCAACGGTCGGTCGGTCGATCGAGTTGTCTTTTGGTTCGGACTAAGGCGGCGAAGCTGAGGCCGAAGAAATCCGCACAATTCAATCTGTTTAAAGAATACCGCCTATTGCATACAGAATTCAGTTCACTTACGTTGTACCACCAGAAAACAACAACGCATGCCACGATGACAGCCGGAGAACTGAAGCAAAAGCTGTTGCACCAACAACTCGTTTGCATGTGGCACCATCATCATCAGCAACCGACCAGAGCGAGGCCAGAAGCCAGACGTTATGCCAGTTGTGCCTTATGTATGTATAATATGTATGTATATGTGCCTGTATGTATATATGTATTTATGCATGTCCCACTCCCAATTGCGAAGTGCCTTCGTTATAAGCGTATAGAACTGCAGATGCTGCAACTACAAAAGTCAGTTGAAAATATGACACAAGTGGCGCCACAACAATCTCAACACATCTCTTTTCGAATACTCGGATAACTTACATATGTATGTATGCTCATACAATTTGCGAACATATAATATATACGAGTATATAGTAAAATTCTTCTGATCGCTAAGGGGCGATAATAAAATTCAAGTTAGCTCTTCGAACATACTTGACTGTGGTTTTATGATTGTGTTACCGTATTTGTGCACGTCCCAAAGGCATTAAAGTTTAAGTGGACCTGAAAAACTCAAAATTTATATGTACCAATATTGTTTTTAGCATTTACCACAATTTCCGTATTACTTCAACTTTCATTAAATAAACTCAATAAAATAATAATATTGGTGTAGTTTAAATATTAAGTATTGTAGCTTATGGTACGTATGGACTACCAAAGCCACCTGTCATTATTACAAATTTGTCATACACATTAAACTTTCATGCAGCAGTAGATATTTTAGCAGTTTTAGTTTCATTCATAAAGTCAATGAAATGGGTTCGCAACGCGTCGCATCGAGCATGATCGACGGTTTGATAGAGTCACGGAATATATTAATTTTTTTAATTGAGTCTCTTGTGTGACGCTCTTTTTTCTGTCACACTCGAACTAATAAATTTTGATTTAAGAAATTGAGTTAATTCTTAAATTTGTATATCCCGTTATTATATTATAGCTGAAATAAATCTGTATGCGTATACCAAAAATACAGAATTAAATCAATGTTACATTTTCATTACTTTTCTAATGCAAATAAAATATTACAGTTTTCCGAACTTTAAATACATTCAATGAATTTATTTCTTTGTATTTTTTTTGACAACTTGTTTAGTTAATTACAAAAAATATAGCGAAACATTAATACAAGGCCAAAGACAAAAATGAAAAATGAATATACTTTTAATGAAAATTGCCTAGCATTTAATTTAGATATCAAGATTATTGGAGCACTGGGATATCAAAATAGCAATAAAATTAAATTGAAATCTATATCAAACCAGCAAATCATAAACAGAAATATCGCAAACAATCTATATGTCTTATGGACAAGTTTTGCACGCGCTCATCTCTAATCACACTACAACCGGTTCGACCGCGTGTTGCATTTAGCATGAAGCGAACGTGTTTGGTCCTCTCAAAACGAAAGCTATTCTCGTCGTTAATAGACGTGCTGTGCTGCTGCCTGTCGGACGTGTTCTGAAAGATCGCGGGACAAAGTGTGAACAATTTAAATACGCGTAAAATCGCTAAAATGTTAAATTCTTGTGGAAATAAAAAAAAAAACACTAACATTTATAATTCTACGTTAACAGGAAATTTTAAGTGCGATATATTTTTAACATAGAATGAGTTCGGCCTAAGAGGCTACATTCATAAATATTTGATATCTTTAACGTGGTATCGATATCTTATCAGTTTCAGTGAAGTTACTGTTACCGCAAAACAAAAGCAAATTATTTACAACAAAAACGAAATTTTCTAAACCGCACTGTGGATTACGCGTTTTACTTAAATAGATATTGCAAAATTCGCTTGTTTCAATTATGGAAATCGTCAAAACAGAACACCTCTACATGCAATTAAATTCAGCGGAACTAGAAGCCATTATTAAGAAAGGTAAGATATTTATATATATATACAATATATGGTCAGAATATAGTTTAACAATGTCACCTGTTGTCATATTCAAATTGCCTTAAGAATATTCGACCCCTAAGTTTATATAAACACATATACTCGTATATTTGGTGTCGATGTCAGTAGGACATTGAGCCAATATTCAGCTTCGAAGCTACATATGCTTTGGAATATATACTTTCTTTTGCTGCTGGGAACACATGCAAAATCCATTGGAGCTGCGTTCTAAGCTAACTCCGCCACTTCTTTTTAAATGTTTTATATTAACTATCTTTATAGAAATCAATATTTTAAACATTTTGATAAAAACAAAATTGACAAACAATATGTGGTTTGAATAGGTAATAAGTAAGTAAAGCAAAAAACCGCTGCCAAATTATGATTTCTACTGTGGCTGAAGCAGTATAAGTAAAATAAAAACATTTAACAAGGAAAATAATCATTTGGTAAACGGTTGCTAAATATATATCTGGGTACTAGCTGTTAATAAAAGCTGTTGACCAGAAATAGTCTGAGCACAATTACAGCATGATTGCGTGTAAACTGTGGGCTCAGCAGCAATACAAAATTGAATTCTGATTTTTTTATATACCACTCTTAATTTATATTACAACTTCTTGGATTTGCATTGAGTTATGGAATGATACCTAATTTAAATATGTTGTTTAAAAATAAGGTCAACATATTTACAGGCAAACAAATAACTTTTTCTATAAATTTATTTTTTAATTTCGAATACGACGAATTACATTTTTGTATGAACGACACGTTTGTACCTAAGCCCACTGACTGAAGAAGCTGTCTAGTATCGACTTAGATACTAAGACATTCGTATTTAATTTAAGGCATTCGTTTGTATTTTTTATCAATTCCAGTAATGGAAATAAATCGGACTCACTGTGCCGTTTTCACATTTTCGTTTGACATTGTTTACCAGTAAGAGTCGGACGAGCATCACTGTAACCAGTGGCGCCAGCCAAAGACGGCGCCGTTTGGCAATCACATTTAGTTTTTGGGATTCAGCTGCTTGCCACCACCCTTTTTGGTCAACCAGTCTCTGATTGCGAAGCTTCAGAATGGGGTCGTCACGCGTCACTATAGTGCAGCTAGAGCAGCCCCTTAGATACATTTTAAATAGTGACTCGGCTAGCAATACTAGCAGTATCTCTTAGCAACATATTTATTTTGAATCCCTAGAAGTCACTGTGACACTGTGGGGTCTATTCGAGCGGTTGGTGTGTACCTTTTTTTTTTGTGACGGACATCAAAATTTGTTGCTGCGTTTGGCGCCATATGGTAGATTTTGTTTTATTTTTCATGGCCCGATGTGTTGTTCAGTAGTTAGGGTTTGGTGGTCAATGCTTGTGTAAGCTGAAATGGCTAAAAATTGCTGCTTAAAATTATTGAACAGCATTGAAGTTGGAAATCATATATCGTCTAGTGGGATTTGGAGAACCGCAAAAATTGTGTATATTTAGCCGTATGCGGCAATACGGAAACAAATAACCAAGTTTAGATCCAAGATATGTTTGTAATGCAAGCGTTAACTTAAACAATTAAGCAGTACTTTTTCGTTAGTTTTCATAGAGACTTTAATAAACGTGTGCAACTGTATGCTTGGTTTAGCATTGACACAAAGACATATCGTATATATTTAGTTATTTCGATTCATTCATAAAAATGACGCGCCATATTACTATTGCAAACACAAGATCATCGTCTAATGCGCCTATACTTGGCGCTTAAACTTATGGTGATAAGCACAGGCTTCCCACACAGGCCATCTAACAGCAATACAATAAGCAGGCAGACGCTGTCAGATAACCTTTGCATGACTTTCAGTATGAGTACGTAGCTATTAGAAGTCTCATATAATTTAAATGTGTCTTTTTTAAATATGTTTCACTTGGGCATTATTTATTCTTGGAAGAAAAGGCGAGTTATATCTAAACTGTTTAAAGGTTTATTTCAAAAGTGTCACGATGTGGCTTATGGTTTTTAGCGGAACGGATTCATATAAAATAATTCCTTAGTTTGACGTAACCCTTTGAAGCGAAAATATTAAGAGTCAAAAAAACTGCATCATCAAACCTAATTACATTTAAAAGCAATCAGTCTATACGCCGAATTTGTATTTTTAGCTAGACTTATACTTTCCGATAAACATTTATTTGTACATGTATGTTGTAGTATAGTGAATTATTGATGTAGTTTGACAGCAAAACTCCTCGTGTGTTTGTGTTCGATCATATACTATGCTAAATATTTATCTAGCTACTATTATTTGTACAGCCCGTCTTTGCAGTTGCTTAAATCGCTTTGCCGTTTTCTGGTCTAAAATTAGAAAAGATAGCAAAAGTATAAATAGTTGTGTCAACATGAAAAGTCACATGCGTCTCGTCGTGTTGGTCTTGTTAAGATAAACGGTGTTTAACTGTGAGTGTGTAAGTGGGCGACTAAGGAATCCAAGCAGTTAAGTAATTTGATTACTTAATGGAGTCCATGGGCGTTCCAAATTTCGCTAATTTTTAGAGTCCATTTCTTAGAAGCGCCATGCAAGTAAAACTCAACATTTTAAATACTTGTGCGTTTTGCATCTGAACTTGAACTGCATTTTTCCTCCAAACTTCGCAGACACGCAGCGAAGTGTGCTGAAGCGTGTTTTCAATACATTGTGGTAGATAGAGCGATCGAACTGCTGAAAACTGGTTTTATTTTTGCGATTGCGATGATAAACTTGAATTTACATTTCTGAGTTCTATATATTTTTTACTTGTTGGCAGTTTTTGGAACTTCCAATGGATCACATCTGCAAGCGGACAATATTTTTATAAATGAATACATGTATATTAAACATATAAATCAAGGAGCTTTAGTCGAGAAGGCTCCACTAATAAATTTAAAAGATTTGACACACAAAGTTAAGCAGTGAAAATTATTCAGACACTGAATCGAAAATTACAATAATTATAATTATTTCCATTTACAAAATTATTGATTCAAAATAACTTTTTATATTGACTAAGACTTGAAATTTCTTTTGATTGAATACTTTTAGATTCTCCTAATTCCAACGATCGAGACGCGGGCTTTTGTTCCGCAAGTTCGGAAAGCGAAGGCGGCGATGACTTGACGTTAGAGCATGCACGTTGCGCTAGTCCCAATATAAGACTGACGGAAGACTATGGCGCACTCAAAAAAAAATCAGTTGTGCTGGTCCGCAATAAACGAAAGAGCATGGAACCATCAAAAGTCGTAGAACCTACTTTGACATCAAATAACTTTTCCGCAGCAGCTACTAGGTCATACGGCGCAGCGTCGGGTCCGCTTAAAAAGCGAATAAGGTATACATCTTCGGCTGATTCGGCGGTGATGTTGACCCCACCAACTCTTCTGTCTCCACCAAACATTACCAACCTAAAGTTACTCTCTGCGTCCGTGTGGGATCCTAGTCAATTGTTACCATGTGAAATAATGTCAAATCCTGCGCAAATTTTCGTGCGGCATCCAGGCGTCACAACGCTACATCGCGCAATCGCATTGACAGCGGAGCCGGAACAGCAAGAACCGTTGGCATTGGTAGCAAAGAAGCCGCAATACTATAACGATGAAACCGTTGCACTGCAGTTGCACTCCAGCCTCCAGGATACCAAGGGAACTACAACACCCAAAAAATCATCTAAAGCTTGCAGCGAGGCACCCCTTGAACAAAACATTGATGAT
This sequence comes from Drosophila basisetae, assembly GCA_035041595.1. Lineage (NCBI taxonomy): Eukaryota > Metazoa > Arthropoda > Insecta > Diptera > Drosophilidae > Drosophila > Drosophila basisetae. The sequence continues at coordinate 10,003,745 of JAWNLB010000123.1, read as the reverse complement.
ATATGCAAATATCAGCACAGTGGGTCCTTATTGAGGCCGCAGCAAAGGAACTATAAAAATATGACACGCGAGCGTAGGATTGAGGCAAACGCACGCGAGCGCACTCGAGTTCACACCATTTCCGCAGCGTATGAGACATTACGTAACGCTGTACCAGCATATGCAAGTTCCCAAAAACTATCAAAGCTATCGGTACTGCGCGTAGCCTGTTCCTACATACTGACGTTAAGTCGCATGGCTGGTAAGGACTACAGCTCCGACCAATCTGAACCGACTATTGCTGATTGCATTGAGGCCATTACATCAACTATTCAAACCGAGGGAAAAGTTAAACGGAAGAAAGAAGAGTAAAATTAACTTATTTTCAACAAGCTGAGCCTTAATTTACTAAAGACTTTGAATGTGACTAAGGTACCACTTATTACTAGTTTAGAGAGTGTCCTTAAGTGTTGTCAAAATAGTTCCTGAGCAGGCACTTATGTCCATACAGGACAAAGCGGTTTTGCACAAATAAAGTATGGAAATACACATAAGTTGTATTAGCTTTTTCGTTACGCTAAAAAGTTGGGTTGAAGAGGGAAAACTAAACACGCTGTGGGTAATTTTCATATATCTGCATATATATATAGGATATGTATAATATTATATTTTTAGGATGTGAAATATGCCATGTGATCTTATTATAAACTTGCTTTTAATGTAAACATCTATAATAGATAAGGCAGAAGCCATAAACATGTTCTGCAGTACAAAGAATACAAATTTAAATTTAAATTTAAAACTTTTTAAAAGACAATAAGCGTAATCATGCAGAAAACCTATGACAAGAAACCAACAAGAGTGTTGTACGTTTTTAAGAATAGTTTTTAAGTCAATCATTATGTTTAAATAATGTTCGCTTTAGACTTCAAAGGTCAATTGTACTGCTTCGGCTCGTGTAATTGCATAAATTTGAACATAATTTAGGAAATCTTTATATTTGTATGGATTATGGAATGTTATGAAAATATAAAAGAGTAATGGAGTAATTATCCCATATGTAAACACCCAATACATAACCGATAATCTCATTTGACATATATATATGTATATATATATATATATATATATATATATATATTATATATATATTAAGTGCCATAAAAGCAGAATGCTGAAATACAAAATTGACTATCATATTAAATATGTGTTTCCGTGTAGCTGGGACTGACCGATTACTCACCTTAGTGCGAGCGTACCCGAAAAATGGGATTTAAACGCTAAAGCTGCAGGGTGTAGGTAGACATATAAGGGATATATATTTTTATACGTAAAATAATCTTATCAGACCATAACACGATGGAATAATAGACGAGCGAGAAAGAGAGAGAGAGAGATAGAGACAACGCTGAAGCGACAGGTGCGCACACCCGGTTTACCTGCACCGAGCTCTTTTGAGCTGTTTTGGGGCATACGAGCTAGCCAACGTCTATTATCAGTCATATAAGTACATGAAAATATTGCCACTTAATCGCATCGGCATGAAAGGTGTACCGATATTGAATTCGCGTACCTAGTGCATGCGAACTTATTAAGACATCAAATATTAAAGACCATATATTTTATATTTTTAGAAAGCATCTACTTGACCTAGTGTGTAATAGTGGGTATAAATTACATCAGCTTGTAGCTGAAAAGAAACTTGTTTAGTAGAGCAGGTTGCTAGCTTCATAAAATGTATAATGCAGACGTTTGGGGCGGTGCATGTATTTTCCGTAAACGTAGTTTTAAAATTGCTTTTATTATACCCTTCACCCATTTAAAATACCAAAAAGGGTATAATAAAGATGTGTAATCGATAAAAATTTAATTTAAGCCACCTCTTTTAAGTAAATCATGCAGATCAAATAGGACGGATTTTGGATTGTACGCTACGTATACATAAGCTGTAAACGACATAATTGTAATCGAAATATTCATTAATTTTGTGGTAAGAGTATAATTTAAAAATTAAACTCCTAAGTCTGTTGTAAGAAAAATATATTATACTCATTAGTAAAAAATTGAGAAAAGTATATGACATACTTTAATAGCTATACTAACCGAATATCGTGTTCAGAAGTAAACGGTTACGAGTATTTGAATGTTCTATGAATATATGACACAAGTGATATTCTCTGCCTGAAGACTAAATATGACCTACCATTATATAGGTACATTTCCACCCCATACCCCACACCGCCTCCACACCATACTAAAATCAGCCACCTAATTTTCGATAAGCTGGGTACACCCTTGTGGAAATCAAGTGAGTGATTCAGAAAACTATCGATTAAGTTATTGCTTTTGCTGTCGTTTTAAGTTGAAAAGTTGTAATGTTTGTTTCTGTTTGTTGGATTTCCTTTAAAGTACCAACACTTATTGTACACATTCTTAATAAAAATAATGATTTTAATGATCGCGTAATTTGAAAACTGCTTGTCACTATGTTCAATTAACTGATCATATTCTGGACAGCATCTGATTAATTGAATTGAATACTCTAGATTTTATAATTTGTATACCAAGTTTGGCTGATGTAATTTTGGAATTCGATTGCTGTCGGATCGGGTTGTTATGGAAATATAAACTTTTAAAATACTAGTAATTTCATTTATGAGAAAAAGTCGGACTTGTAGTGTGAGGCTGTACCAGTTAACTTAGCTGTAGACTTAAAATGCGTAATTTCTACATTCTTTATTTCCTACATTTTATTATGATTATTACTTCTAAATATTATGTAAATATACAATCTATGTAATAAAATAAAGTGTAAGTACTCCAAAATGTTGCCAAAGCCATTCGCTTTTGCAATGTATGCAAAAAAATAAGTTCATTGAACTGCAGCAAGTACGACGTTGGTTAATTGATCACCATAAGGTGTGATGGATATTTAGCCTTATAAAAGACAGTCTTTATTTTTAAATTTCACAAGTCGATTTCTAACTTTTGATCTACTAAATTAAGAGGAAGTGAAAAATGTTTTCTGTTTTTTATGAGAAAGTTCTACCTTCTGCATCAACATTGCGCTCTCATCAGACGTCGTAAACAGAGTCTGGTGGACTCTGTGGTTGAATTACACACGAAAACATTTGCAAAATAATTGATGCAATCGTCAAAGACATCAAAAAATCAGTGAAATAAATCTTGTGAACGCATTTGAAATGATTCAATAGTAATTTATATTCTGTGAACGCGACAAGTGGAAAAAACTCAGAGAACGCTCAAAATGAAAAAAAGGATGGCATAAGACAAAGGTGAGTGCCGCTTTTTGCCAATATTAAAAAGATTTATTTTCAAATTAAAAATTTCTCGTGTTCGCAAACCCTTGTATTTTAACCGAAGCAAACGAACTTAAAAAAAGATACTCCGATTCCACTATCAGCTCAAAAAATGAGCATTTGTGTCAATAATTGAAACAGTAACTACAAGTCAGCGGATCACATGTTGAGGTTGTTATGAGAAGTTGATTTAGTAACAGCAAGCTAAGAAAATTAGGCACAAATATTGTGCGAAATATTGGCTAAAAATAGCTCTGGCAACTGTTGCAGTATCTTGAAGCGAACAAAGTATGTCGCACTTGTGGCAGCTGTTTACGTCGGTTTCTGAGCTTTACTGTTCGTTAATTTTATCGCCATCAGAAGTTCGAGGGCGTTATATGTAATTATAGTTAACGTGGTTTCTAGTAGCTATTTTTGATATGATGTGACTTTAAATAATGGTGAGTGATTTGGTAAAATTATATGATAGGAACCTTACAACATTTTTATGGTGTACTAGAATTAAGTTTAACGATTGCTGACAAGACAACACGAAGGAGTCGATCATAGTTATATTCCGAATATGAGTAGATGTACGCTGTCAGTAAGTAAAAAGAGAGGATAACGTAAAGTAAACGGTAAGGACACTGATTTACTTCATTACTTAAATTATATTTAACAATATTTTGTTAGTCGAATTAATTTTCAGAGGAATGTTTGCGCCTAAAGCACATATACATATTTATGTATGAATTTATTCATATAAACAAGTGCGATCACAGGCATAAGTACGTTAAAATATATGTAAACACATACATATATGAAGACCCAACAGCTGGTGTCGCTTGGTTAAAAACAACTCAAAACCAAATTATTTGCATACTGATGCTAAATTGCTCACCAATTCAAAGCCGCCTGGCTAGGGGCTAGACAGTATTGGGGACGGAGTTGGCTGTGTGCATCGGAACGCACGAAACATTGGCGCCCAGCGAGCGATGCACAAGTGACATTCTTAAATTAAAACAAGTGAGCATTCTTATTTTGCGTGAGTTATCGACTAAGAGATACTCCATACCCTTAATCTCGCAATACTCTTGCAAACATCTTTTATATAAATACATATATGGGATCGTTTGTAAAAACCTTTAAAGATGTTGCGCTTCAAGAAGCAGTAGGGCTAGCGAACTTTCAATGAAAGGAACACAACATGCTCTAGTTTTTTTTTTAACATTTGTTTTACACCCTTCTCTTCATTTCAATGGGTACTGGGTATTAAACAGTCTGGGCCAAATGGCAGTCGTTGCCAAACAATTGTGGACCAACCAATCCAAAAATCAACTAACGCCGCTACGTCTTCTGCGATTAACTTTAATTGTGTACATTATATATATTACATTATATATATATCCATGAACCGAGGCGAATTTTTACGTTACTGTCATTCACCTAAAATGTAGTATTTGCATACATGCGTATGTGAAGTAGCTAAAAATAAAATATATTCATATATGTATATGTATAATGTGTACGTTTTGCTATTTATTGAGTGGCTTTTTCGTTTGCCATAGACCCCTCTTTAGATTTAAGCGTAAAATGTGACCCAATCAATCCAAAGGCTAAGCAGTTATCAAAATTGCGTCAACAAGCAACCGCAATTAGTAACTAATTGTCAATACTTTATAAGAACCGTCTGTCTGTGATTGTTGCCCCTTTCTGTTGCTTAAGAATTTAAATTTACATTTGTTTAAATAGTTGCGCAGGCGCAATCTTGTCCTCAAGTTGGTTTCCTATGTCAGTATTTACTCTTAATTCAACGTATCAAGCGTAAATGATCGTTGGCCCCAATATTTCGCAATGAAAGACACCTGTAATCGAAAAGGACAATCATTGCTCAAGAATATCAAACAGAATAATTTGTGTTTTCATTTCATACATAATGTTGCAGGGTGTCTTCTATTTAACTCAAGTATGAAGTGTTGTTATTTATTATTTGTATTTGTATTATTAGGGAAACTACTAATCATTACTTAGTATGCGGGTTGATCCGCGTTTGCATACGTACATAAATGATATGTTTACAAGAAATTCATAGCTGGCGCCACTCCAGCAACAACATCAGTACCGTGGCAACAACTTCGCGAACTGCCGGCAATCAATTTTGTTCAGCAGTCAACGCCACACCAAAGCGATGCCTGCTGCTAATTCTGCAAGACCAACACCTGGTTGCCCGGTTACAGTGAACGCAAACGCACAATACTGAAGCATTCAGGCGCTGCGTGGATTAAGATTCCACCCACACAGTGTCAACTTTGCCCTTATAAGCAACGAAAATTGCTAAGCCAAACAACGAGATACTTATCAGCGCCGCATAACTTACACATTTGCGTCGCTGCCAGCTGTGGTCAGTCGCTACTGTCAAAACCGGGTGAGTCGTTCAGCCGTTCCAAAGTGAATACTTCTCGCAGCCTAAAAATGCATGCACAGTCAGTTGGCGCCCGGCTTCAGTGTATACACGTAAGTTAGCTTATGCCCAACTGCTTGGGTCTTCCCATTGAAAGACACACATTGTATATGAAATATATTATGCATGGCTTGGCAGAGCTCAGGAACTCAGGTTCCTTCTATTCTGTAATTCCTAGAAGTGCTAGAAGTACGTTAGTTTTGTCTATCTTAAATGTATGTATGTATGGATAAAGTAAACTGTTTGTTCTTAACAAATCGAATAAATTAAAAATAATTAATTAGATTACAAAATGTGTATAGTTTGTCGCTTTTATTAAAAATATCTATACTTGACGGAAAGGCATTTTTATGTATATTGCATACATTTAACTTAATTGTTACTGGGAATAAATATGAACTAACAGTTTTGCCAATCCACTTACAAATTTGTAAACGGCATATGGCCAAGGGCATGCATATGCGTTTATAATAGTTCAGTATTAAAAAATTGCATTTTATTTAAGTGCAAACAAAATCAATAAAACAATGTTGTCGCATTATTTTTCTCGATTTGTGAACAAAAAATGATGGGTAAAACAAGTATTAAAGTACGAAGATGTTCGATTAGAAGATACCTTATGAAATGCATATTTGTAAATTATACAACAACTTATGTACTAAATTGGCATTCAAACTTTCATAAAAATTGGAATGCAAATATTAACTTAGATCAAAATGCTTATATAAAAAGAAAAAAATTTATTATGGTTACAGGGTATAACAAATGAGCACGTGTTGAAGCAAAGTAAAGAAACAGCAACTAGTTGCTGGCGGACGGGAATGCCGAAAAAGGATGCGAAAGATGTGCCCAACTACCATATAAAAATATGCAATCAGATGAGTGAAAGATTGATCTCGAGTGATATTCCAAGAAACCGGGAGGTTGAGCAGCGGTTGACGCTGTCGGTCCCTTAGACCTACACACTTACTCAATATAGTTTGAAACGTTGCAGGATCAGACTGAAAAGTCAAAAGTAAGGAACAAGTTTCAGAGCGTATTGTGAATTTATCGCTTACACGAGATGGCAACTTAGGAGAAAGGGACGCAAAGCTTCAGATGCCGCACAATTTATGTCTGATTTAATGTTACTGAATCAAAGCAGAAGAAAACAAGTAAGAACGTTCCAGTCGGAAACTATCGACTTTTGAATACCCTCTACCAGTCCAACACATTATTTTGTGAGAATGCGTCTTTTTTAAGCTCTGCGCAGAATGAGTTGATATTGAAAGGCAACAGAGCACTAATTGCTCGATTGTGTTCTAAACTTGGAAGTGGCTGCTTACAAAATGGCAGGTGAGAAATTGTTAGTAAACATAAAGTCAGTAGGTCACTGCCATAGATTTACAGTGGTAAATACAATACAAAATGTTTATTATGCATTTACAAATTGTTATAAATGTGTGATAATTTGCAAGTGTAGGTGATCAAACAATTTAGACAATTACTAAGATTTTCCAATGGAATACTATCCCAAACGTCCTTATAAACTCCACTAACGGACAATAAATGCATTTGTGAAAAGAGTAATTGATTCAGGCAGTGCCTTAACAGAAGGCAGAGTTAAGTCTCCAGGATTAACAAATGTCTAAAAGAAGCGCATTGCAAAAAGTATTTGATATTGTGTTGTTTTGTTCGGATATATCATGGTTATATCTGCGCCTTCCCTCAAATATTTGCGCATCTATGCAAGACAGTATTTCGTTGACTGGTTTTTGGACGGCTTGTAATTTGGTCGGCCGGCAAGCGGCTATTATTTAAGACTGTGATATTGTATGGGAAACAAGTTGCATTCCGTTGACCATTTCAAACAATTGACACAAGCAACTACTCCTGCAATGGCAGAGCGGGCGTCAGCGAAACCTCAATTGAGGTTTAATTTAGAATGTTGCCGATGCTGCTGCACAGCGGAGACATTGATTGTGCCGAGCCTGAACTACAGAGATAGAATATTGATAAACCACTTGACGCAAAAATAATGGTAACACCAACTAAGTTGTGTGGCTGGGGCTGACTAATCGAAGGCCTCTCACCACAATGACGAGTGCAACATGTAGTCAGTTGGTGCGAATTTGTTAGGCTGCAACACCTTTTTTATTTTACTAATTGTACAGTATATTATTGTGTGAAGTTCCTTAAATTTCGCGTATTTATAAATACGTTAAAATAGTAAGATCTTAAGTTATCATTCCATTACATAATTCAATATCATTTTTTTTATCGTCATCATATCATATTTAGACCAATGCGGATGGTGGACAGTTGCAGAATATGCAGAAAAACATTATCAAAAACTGCATAACAAGATGGACTGAAAAGAGTCGTCAAATAAACACAGTACCAACCTTCAATGAATGCTCTTAATAACATCATTAATGGTGACAAATTACAGCGATAAACAAGTTATGCGCAAAATGCGAAAGCGGATCAGACGATGTCTCTTTCCAGTAGCAACATGAAAAAAAATGCATACAAAATATGATATTAATAATTAATAACAACAGCAGCATTAATAGCTGCACAGCCAATACTTGGCCAGCGATACCTGTAGTAATTGCTATACGCACAAACCTTCGACCATCGTAAGATATTTGTTTCGACCTGACACCAGGAGCACCTCCAAATCGAACAGAACTTTGAACGCTTTTGGCATTTGGCTTTTGGCATTTTAATTGCAGTGGTGGCAGCAAAATGAACAACATTTTAAAGGCAGAAGCGGGTAAATTTTTGGTCGCAGACTACCATCTGCGCATAATTAATTCTGAGTTTGATTAATTACAGAAATTGGATGCAGTCATCAAACCTACCTGTCGACTTCAATCCCTGAAAAACCCATTGTGTAGTCAAAACTTTTGCAAGCTGTTTGTCAGTAAGGATGCAATCGATTTTAAGAATTTTAACATGCGGTACTTATGCAAAAAGAGGGGAGTAAATATCTTAGCAGCTCCGAGCCAATCAAAACAACTAAGATCAATATAGTCCACTATAATCGACTAACAGATACCCTGTGCCTAAATATCCTTTCAATTTACTTATAAAATATATACCCTTACATACATATGAAGCAGTGCAATGGTACTGCTATTTTTTCTATAAACAAATAAAAGGAATACAAATTCAAACTATATATTAATAGTATTCTGCTCTTACAGAATATCACTTTCAAATCACATCGGATGCTTAAAAAGTCCAAGATGGAAAAGTAACTAATTTGTTGAGTCGGTATACCTATTATGTGTGGTAGATACGAAGAACTTGAAATTTTAATAAAAGCTAATAAAACACAGACGATGACAATCACTGTTGGTTGTTGCATTCAGTAGAATGGCAATGATCCACTTCATTACCAAAACAGACGAAAAATGCGTAGCACGTTCGAACTTGAACCATAAATAATATTAAGTTTTTTCTTCCTGTAACAGAAGTGACTTCCTTTGGCAACCTTGAGAAATATTTGCCGTCTACGTCTACCACTTTTTGCTGCACATGCCAAAACAATGTCAACTGTCTTGCTCAACACATGCAGACATAAACGTCGGTTAAACGCAGCAGGCCCACAGACAGAAAGCATCAGAAAATGGCATGAGGCGTCTTTAATCGATTATCATTTTTAATAATCAATTGAAGCAGACCTCAACAGTCCATCTGCGTTCTTGTTATGGACTGCGGTCGAGTTGACACACCGTTGACATTTATGAGTAGAAGCGCCCTGCACTTGCAACAGACCTGTTTTGCTATTTTAATTGCTGAAAAATATGTATGTATGTAATTCGTCTGTGATAAGAAAAGATGAAAGTATAAAAATACTTTGATCAACGTCGACTAACGTTTGTTTGTTGAATATGGTAAGTTGGCGATCAAAAAGAGTGGCAAGTATAATCAAAACATTTTAAAAATCGTATTATCCAATGTATTTTAGAACCTGTATTAACTTTAATTTGATCGGAAATTACCTGGACGGAATAGATATAGCCAATTAAATGTATATTAAGATTGTTCCTTAAACTCACCCGATGGCCTTACTGGAAGCCTACCGTTATCCACCAAAACACTCCAGAGCTTGAGGTCACCGCGTATATTTACCATATCGACGTCTGCAGGATTCATCTGATGCTTAAAAGTCAGCACAGAATTGCTATTGATAAATAGCTCATAGCATTGCCGCCGACAGGCGATTATAAGAACAAATGGCTTTCCTGGTCCCAAATGTGTATGCAGGCGCGACACCTCTCGGCTCACCCACATTCCATTTATATAGGCGCTCCTCGTTATAACGGCTTTGCCCACCTTCACGCGCTTGCTCCGCAAGAAACTTGGATTAAATAGGAACGATACTGTAGGCTGCGGCCAGACATGTTGACCATTCTGTAAAGCGACAGTAAAGCCTTGGGGCATTAGAGGCACACGACCCTCAATACGCAATTCACGACCGTCAGTCAGTTTTTTTTGCATTCGACCATAGAAGGGCAAGGTGAGCTGTGCTTGATATTGAGCCATGTTGTCAAGAAATGAACATGGAACTTCAATACGCAGCCAATCCCGTGGCATTGTGTGAGTTTGGTCATATGCCACACTTTCTGAAGAATCCTTGACGTGGGGTAAAAAGCTGGCCACAGAATGACTTATACGAATTGGGTATTCCGAAACATAAAAAATGTTAATAACCATATCAGAAACATCACCGCGAACATCTACTCCGGTCAGCCACTGGTATGGCATACGGTATTCATAAAGCGCAAAGTGATAGCCGTTAACCGATATGTAAAATGAGTGGTCAGTCAGCAGCACCTGCATCCAAAAATTCTCACCACGTTTTAACTGAAAAGGTAAGCTTGATGAATTTTCCTCGGGACCCCATTTGCCCATTAGCCGGGAGTTGCGCAAAATATAGTTTTGTGGAAGGCGGGCACCGATCTGCAGAACAACGTCGTTTAATTGGCTTTTCCGTTTAGCCATAAAATCGATCACAAAGTGCTCGCAATCGTTAAGAATTAATCCGTAAAAAAAGAAACTAAGCCCGGGCACTGGTGGCTCAAGAAGCCTCCACTGCCTACGTCGTTGGGCAGCGCTCCGTTCCTCATAGAATCCCGACATAGCATCCAAGTGTCGCCGCAGGGCAATGCTCCGAGCGCCTTCGTAGATATTCATGGCCTTGCAGCCGGCAACGCCTGTTATGCATGTTAAAAAAAACGACCTAATATAATAAATAATTTTGAAATAATTTTGGCAATGGTATGAATCGTACAATAATTTATGGAAATACTTTTTTGTTAGATGTTTTGAAGAAAAATATTTTTTTTTTTACCTTTTTTGAACTTTTGTAAATAAATTCATATCTTTAAGGGGACTCGTATGAAGCAGTATGAATGGATTATATCCTTTAGCATTAGTTACATCACAATTCCCCACAAAATAGGGTCTTTTGAATTAAAAAATGTCAGATATATCAATGACCACTTCAAACCGACAAATAAAGACAGATGTGTAACACTTTGTTTCTACAGTCATTGTCTTTAGCCTAAGCTTTGCACTTCTCTTTAATCCTTAAAATTAGAGTACCGTGTTAAAGGGAATGATTAAACAATTATTAACAAGCAATTGCTGAGGCTTACAAGATTATACATAACAGACAGTTCACAATCTTAGATAAAGGTAACAATTACTGCTCAATAGGAAAATAATATTGAAAAATATATAAAGCGAAATTTACATTATTACACATTGGTTTTCTCAATTTTTTATTTTTTTTTGCCTTGATTATTTGGGTTACTAGAAAATAAACTTAAATATGAATACGATTAGATTATTGTCTCTAAATGCAACTGGTAAAAACATATATGTTAAGAAAATGAACTTTCGAAATTTAATTCAAACAGATACAGATTTAATCAACTAATATTCATCCTTATACAGAGGATTGTTATATATGCGCACATTTTTTCCTTTAACAATTGGATTGGGTACGAGTGTCACATTCCAGAGCTTCACATCACCCTGAATATAAACCGTATCCACAACATCTGGGTTGAAATGGTACTTAAATTTGGTAATAAACTGTCGATTAACATAGACTTCAAAAGATTCCTTGGAGCACACGATAGCTAAACTAAATGTGCGACCAGGTCTAAAGTTTGTATATAACTCAGAACGTTCCTCTTCTGCCCAACTACCATTGTACCAAGCATTACGACACACTACCGCCTTACCTATGGCCCCAGTGCTTGTTTGTGAGAAACGTGGATTCAAATGAAATGCAATTACAGGATGTGGCCAAATATGTTGACCTTGTTGTAAATTTATATAAAACGAGTGTGGCAACAGACGTACACGACCCTCAATCTTTAGGCATCGGCCTTCCTTTAATGACTTCGGCAAAAGTGTGCCATAATATGGAAGCGTAAGTCCGTGATATATTCCATTGTAGTTGATCTTCATTGATTTGTTTGAAAGTTTTGTGGGAGAGCTAATTAGACACCACTCGTGAGGTATGCTGATAATATCCTTTGCATTGGAATCAACCTCGTCCGCTTCTGTTTCTAGATGCGACTCTATAACTCGAGCGGCTGATTCTTCCAATCGTTGTGGATAGTACTGAACCCTGGTTCGATGCATTTCCACTTCCTCAACGTCGCCTTTGACTTCAAGACTCCCAACACCGCTATAGGGAATGCGATGCGCGTACTCAGCAAAGTGATGACCATTTATCGATATCATATAACACGCATCCGTAATGAAAATTTGGATTGCAAATTTGTCGCCACGTCGGAGCAAAAATGGGAGCGCTGAAGAAACTTCCTCAGGACCCCAAACATCGTTTACCTTCGTGTTACGCACAATGTAGTTCTGTGGAAGGCGCGGATTGACGTGCAGAGCGATATCCCGTGTTTCATTGTTATACACGAAATTAATGGAGAACCTATGAAAGCAGCAATTTATTGAATAGAATATATATGGACTACCAATATACCTATTTACTCACCTCTCGCAATTTATCGCAATTTTCCCGCTGATGGTGAAACTGACTCCTTCGCATAATTGGCCAATTTCATCGTTATGGTACTTAAGCAGTGCATTAGAGTATTCATAGAAGGCAGCCTAAAGTAATTATCAGATTGTGTTTAATCAGCATCATAATCATATACATTGCTACGATGCTTAGCGTGATCATTAAATATATCAAAGATATAAAGCATCGACATTTTAACAATTTACATAAACAACAAAAAAATACGGCTACTGTGTTCATCCTGATCAATATGACAAGATCAATGTATGTATATATACATACCGCTGCGATCAAAATAATAGTAGTGCACACATATGTTAAGACAATTCATATATTTAAGATATAATTCGAAAATTATGAAAATTAGATTTAAAAACAAGCCGTTAATATTGAAGATAAGTAAACATTAAAAGTTGACATAACTATTATATTTTTACCAAAAAAAAAAATAATAAGAGAATAATTAAAAAGTTTTTTCTGCGTTCCATGCTGCTAAATAATATTTCTAAAAACAAGATATGATGTGTGGTTATATTTTACTACGAATAGTATTTGGAGTTTTAGAACACTCACAGATGAGATGTTTTGGCGAATTGAATCTCTCTTAATATCGAAGATTTTGAGGAGGTCTCGATTTGATCTCCATAAAATGAGTCATATATTTAATAAATGCTTTAAGAAGCTGGGCACTATTATTATTTTGACCGCAACTGTATATATATATATATATATATATATATATATATATAGCATTGGCTTTTGAAAGACAAATCCTTGACTCACTGCTTACCTCATTCAGACCACCCTCTCTGGCTTGATGACAACAACAACAGAACAGTTTTCTACACAAAGTATTAAAGCACATCTCTCACAAATGTTTAATTGCATTCAGAATAAATCCAGTAAATAATGTACATATACACATACATATATGCTTAGGTATGTTTTATACTCTTGGAGACGCTTTTCCGTTTGCGGTAAACAGAGTTGTGTAGAAGCAAAACAACTTTGTGCATAATAAATGAGGCCAGCAATTAAAGATTTGTATACAAATACATATTATCACAGTTATTTTTCCTTATTTTTTATGTGCAATTAAATGTCCACTCCATAAAACTATTTTGTTCACTTCTACAGCAATAACTTCTGCTTCTAACCATCTCAAATTTCACACGAGTCTCTCAAAAAAAAAAGCCGACTGAAAGTTTTGTGAAGCTTAAAACTTGAAACAAAAGCGCAGTATTGAAAAGCTTCCAGAACAAAGGGGTGTGCGTAAAACTTGAATGCTAGGTTAGGTATTACATGTATAATATACAGCGTGAGGCGCTACAGCAAAACAGCTGATGAAAAGGCCACCAGAATTATTGTACGTACTGATAAATGTAAAGATGTGTTGGCAGCTAAAAGTTAAACAGATGTAATGGCTGTGGCGCTGGGCAAGACTGTTTTATTTGCCACGACTGTGCACAACAGCTGACCAAGTAAAAGCTCACAAAGTTGCGTTCCGCAAGAGAAAGAAAATAAGTAACAGAAAGCACGCTAAACGTAAAATAAAGACGTAATATCTAAAAAAAAGCTTGCATACATAAGTACATATTTAGGAACATACACATGTATGTGTATGTAGAACGTATTTACGCGACTACGTAATTGAATGCGATATCATCACAATAGTATTATTTAGTAAACGATAACATTATTTACGTACATTAAAGTCCAAACCATCAACAATTTCGATGTCATTCAAGCAATGCAATTGCTGGCGATCGAAATGTTCAATGGGTCGATAGGCCGCGGTGGCCTCAACAGCGGCGAAATCGATGTAACCGGCCGATGTATTTTTCTTTCGCATGCTGTTTTGCTGTTTTGTATTGTCCGATAAGTTATTCGTGTACTGACGCAACCAGTGTTCTCGGCAGTGAATCGAAAACAAATACAAGCGACGCTTTGTGTGGTAATATTTTAAACTTCGGACGAAATTAAATTCGCAGTGCCAAAACGCATCCGACAGATCACAGAGTTCATGTATTAGCAACGTTATTGCAGTCATACTAACCGGTTGCGTTGGATGCGAACACGACAAAACTTCTCGTCTTTCAGATGGTGCTACAAAGCTTACTCTCAAGCTTATTTGGTTTCTCTTTCTATCTCTTTTCTTTTTGTATAAGCTTGTTTATGTATAGTGCATACACTCATACATATGTATGTATCTTTCTATATGTGTATTTATCTCTAGCGGTTTTTGCGATGTTCTTTTTTGTTTGTTTTTTATTATTCTCACAACGAAACTGCTCGGGTAACATACAAGGTGCTGCCACTTTGTTTTAAACTTACCGACTAACGCATACCTCAGGTTTCATATGAAGAACTAAATGTCTATGTAAATAGTTTTTCATTGATATTACCAATACATAATACATATATATAAATACACGTATAGGCGAATACACACACATAAAATTATCGACTAACGCATACCTCTGCTTTCATATACAGAAATATATGACTATATAATTAGTTTTCCATTGATAATATATTTACATATATATAGCCTAACATATATATACACACACACATAAGAAATATTTTACTACATACATATGTATGTTGTCATAGCAGTGGTCTTACAGATACGTAGTAAGTATGTACAGATGTATACTTACATCACGGGTGTTAAGATGCAAAACGTTCTCTTCATCACTACTGTTACAGTCAGCTGCACGTTTGCGTTTCCCGCAGCAGCAACTCATTGTACTGTTAACCAAAATAAAGCAGAATTCTTGTCGAGTGGGAACACTGAAATTTTTTTTCATATGATTGTCTCAAATTGTATAAACGAATGCATTCTGAAGTAGCAGCGGTTCACACATCCGCAAAAGCAATCTGGACAAAATAGATTCACCTTTTTCGCTGTGGCTCTCGCTGCTCAACCTTTGCACGGCGCGAATAATGTTCGACTGATTTCTTCAAATTTTTATCTATCGCACATACAAGCACATACATACATCAACAAACTTGTACATAAGTATATATAAGTATATATATATATATATATATATATATATATATATATATATATATATATATATATATATATATATATATATATATATATATATATATATATACGTGTGTGCATATAAATAGCGAAAACGTACCGAGTTGTTTTTGGGCGTGTGTGTCATCATATTAATAGACATTTATTATACCCTAAAACTATTGAAATCTTTTTAGCAAAGGTATAGTGTGCCAAAGTATGCAACTGGCAGAAGGAAGTTTCTCCGATCTCACAACATATATATATTTTTGATCGGGTTCAATAGCCTAGGGACCAAAATTTTCAATATATGTTAGTTCTTGTATGCCGTGAGTAGATCAAGTTTATTTCACCTAATCCATATATGAGAATCGACTACCGATAGCAGTAAAGCAACAATTTTTTGAGACCTTGGGTACCTGTACATAATTATTGATCATCTGTATAAATGAACCACTTTTTCAACCGACTGATAGGTAAAGACTTTTATTCAGGGTATGTCCTAGTTGAGATTTCTTACCTGTTTTGTTTTTTTAATTATATAGCATTTGACTATTAGCAGACTAACGATACGGCGATAAGACCAACGAGTATAAACAAACACGACTTTTAAGATATCTGGTATAAAATTTGGTAAATCAATTTTAAATTCTCTATGCATACACATATCAGTTGAAATGTGCAGTTCTATAATTGCTATCCATATGGCTTTAGCCTTTTTGATCTACAAAAATGTCAATATGCTTTGAAAATGCTTTACTATGTTATGTGTACTTGCTTGCATTTCTTCGAAAATGATAGGTAGCCAAGAAAATTCAAATATCCAATATTTTTATATATATAATATGATTGTCGGTGAAGACAGATCATATGATCAACTCTTACTGAGTAATAGTTAAACAATTTACAAATAAAGTATGTATGTATATACTGTTTAAACTGCGGATTAATATAATATGAGAAGTGTTAACAATATCTGCACATATTTTATATGCCAGACGTAGGCGCGATCAGATCAGTACAAATTGAATATATTATTTCAACAGCAATTTAACGTTGTCTGGTAGACCGTCTGCCCATAGCATGTTGCGACTTTTGGGTTGACAACAATGCCTTTTCGCTCCCTGGACTCTTGTAATACTTGGACATCGTTTTGCTAGTGCGTGTGGGACGATTGAAATGCTCCGAGTTTTTCTCTAGTTCTGTTTTCAGTGGCAAATCATCATCTTCATCCCATCGCTCACTTTTTCTCTCGTCAACAAAAGAGTCATCCTCATTGGCATCTGTTTTCGATTTCTTACGATTTCTACGATTGCGTGACGATGAAGAACTTACATCCGTGCGTTCCGTTTTCTCACTAAAATTAAATTCAAATTGGTATAAAAATAAAACAAAGGGCAAAATGTGAGTAGGTAATATTCTTACTCCTTGAACGATGAATTAGTTGTCTCTGCATTTTTTGTCTTGCGTTTCAGTAACTCCAGTTCTCGCTCTGCGATGGCCTTTTTGTGTTCCTCCGAAGACTCGCCGGCAACCGGCTTCGTCGTCGAATCCGCCATCTGTTTTACGGGTTCCTCTTGCTTGACGCGCTTCAGTTGTTGTTGCTGCTCCTGGGCCTGTTTCAGTGATCGCTTTAACGCACTGCGCAGTGTGTCACGGGAACTTTCCGTTGGCACGTTTTTGCCGAGTTGCGGCAGGCCTATAGCCTCCAGAAGTTTTTGGCCTAAGGCAGATTTCACATTCGATCGACGTGACAAAGATGGCTCTGTTGGGTGGTTATTTACGGCAGCTGTGTTATCAGTGGCGCATTCAGGTTCCGCTTTGTGTCTACTGCTGTGAATCATTTCTGGAACAGTGCTTGTCGGAGCCTGTGGGGTTTCGACCGCTGGCTGGCATGTAGAAGCCTCCAAGATTTGATGACAATTAGCATTACTGGAAGTCTCCTCGGGGACTTTGAGTCCTTCCGGCTCATTTTTAGATGCATCTTTATCTGTATCTGTTTTGGGCATTGAAAGCTCGACTATTTGTGTGTTTTTAGCACAGCTTTGCTTTAGCGCCTGCACAACGACCTTCCGCCGTTTGATAATTGGGCGTGTGATAGGAGGGGGAGGAGGTTCAGATAGCTCTTGCGGCGGATTCGTGAGAGTAGAAACATCAGAGCCAGGCACTGAAAGTTGGGGCTCCACAAGAACAATATCTTCTAAGTTGAGGCAAGTGCTCGTTGTTGAAGCACTGCGGCGTCGTCGACTTGATCGCTGATTCTTCGATTCCTGCTGTTGTTTCAACATAGAGATTAGCGCCTCGTTTAGTGCATCAGCGGGATTTGTGCCAAATTGTGAGATCAACATGGCGTTAATGTTGAGCAATTCATTGGTTACAAGTGCAGCGTTTGATGTTGTAGCTGCTGTAGTCGCTTGTCCATCAAGATACAAGTCATCTAACCGCGATTTTCGTTGCGAAAGCTTTGAGATTGGCTCCACTGGTTTAATAGTTACTGGCTGATGCTGCTCGAGATCCGTCGGACTGGAGGGCACCAATTGAACCGACGTCTCTGGTGGCAGTTTATAAGGCATCGCACAGTCTTCTAACGTTTGTGTGTCTCTGGTTTCTTGTGACGGACTCGCTGGCGGAGAGGGAGTTTTAGTCGTAGCTTTCGCGGACGATTGCTTCTGCTGCTGCTGAACAACAGCCATCATTGGGCCCAGATACGGACCCAATAGTTGCGTCAGATCGGTATCCTGCAACAGATTGCTGTCCGACATAATCACAGCAAATTTTGAGTTTTTCAGTCGTGCCATTTGTTCATCACAATTTCCAGTTGTGACAGGCCATTTCAGTGCCTTAAGTATTAGCTTCAGTAGATCGGGATCTCGAATGACATTGCCCAGTGAAATGGCATCGGTAAGATTGCTTATGCTGGGTGGTGTCTTCAACTTGGAAGCAGGCATAGCTTCTGCGATTGGAGGACAGCCGCCATCAGATGCATAAGATGCTCGAACCAATTTTGCAATTTTTTGCAACTTAGGTGGACCTGAACTGGACAGACTAGCTGGTTCTTTCTTTTTCTTTTTAGGTGCAGCTATTATGATATGTTCTGGGAGCGCCTCCTCCACGGATGGCTCGACGCCATATAGCGATTGGTGTGGCACCACCGTCGTCGTAACCAGAGGTCGATAATTAATATCCTCTGCAGTCGGGCGTTGCAGATGGGATGATTTCAAAAGGGATACCTGCCCGTCACGTATGGCACTGATGTTGTTTAGAGCGTTTTTAAGATTACGACGCTTCTGTTGAAGCACGCTTCTGGGCAGATTGGGTACGCCGGCGGCACTGATAATCGTCTGTGAGGCAGATGCAGAAGAAGCTGCAACAGCTATGGGTTTTCTGATATGCATGACCTTATTGGTGCGTTCATCATGGTGTCCCTTATTAATGCCAGTATTTGAAATAGTTGGTGCACTGCCCGTGATTCGTCCGTGAGTCTGTATAAAGTTAATAACTCCTGCAGGTGAATTCCGCTTCTCACTGCATTTTTTCGTGACTTTGGAAAGCGCCACATCGGGATGAATGGGTGCCAAGGATGGCGGCAGTTGCATCGAACGCTGCGCTATCGACATTGGTGCTGAACTATAACGCGTGTCCACAAACACACTGCTGCGCCGAGCCGGGAGCATTAGGTTGTTCATTTTAATGCTGCTCCGATTGCTGGTGTGATCCGTAGTTGCAGCAGTTGGTTGTTTGCGTTGTTGTTTCGGCTGTTGTTGTCGCAGCTCAATGTCTTTATTGGTCCAGCTGATGACAACATCGTCGTGTTTCTGCTGCAAACTGGGTGCGACGCTCGACTCCGGTGGACGTGTCAGCAATATCGGACGGAAGGCTTCATTATTGTCCATGTTGCTGAAATAGCGTTTTGCATTGTTGTTCCTGTTGCTGTTGTTGGAATCACTAATGTTCTGAGTTGATGCTGTCGCTACTGGAGATTCATTATGAAGAGCTTCCGTCGCTTGTCGCGCATATTTAGGCTGAGGCGAGAAAAGGTATAAATATTTGTATATACTAAAAATTAAGGCAAATAAAACTAATTTCATACCACTGTGTTAAGCAAAAAATCCCGAAACACTTGCTGCGTGTGCTTGGCTATGTTAGAGAGCGAGGCGGTGGCTTCCACTTGACGATAACACGATTTGCAGAGCACTTTTGGCAGGGGATCTTCTTCAGCAACCTAAAAGTGTAGAGAATAGATTAGCATTAAGCATATCTCTTAGACTTAAGCTCATCAAATATATCTGTTTGTATATTAACACACACCGTACATATTTACGTGTATAATTATGTGCGCTTATACATGCGATGTGAGAATCAGAAGAAAACCACTTCATGCATGCAGGAGGTAAAACTCACGCATCATGTTTTTTTGTATTGAAATGGCCAAACGAGATTTTTTTTGCGAGCGTTGCCGTTTTTCGCTTTTTGCTAGAAAATTTTTCTTTGCCTACTTTGTTCAAACCGCCCACACGCAAATACCAGATTATAATACACAAACACACATGCATGAACGCATACACACACATTATTTTTTTCGTTGAGTGTCGGCTTGTTTTAGTTGCCTCTTTCTTGTAACTGTTTTCTACGAGCGCAAGCACACATACATACATTGGAACGTGAGCATGTGTACGTACATACATTGGAACGTAAGCATGTGTACATACATACATACATTTTAACGTATGCATGTGTACACACATAAATTTAGAATTCTTTACGTGACGTTATTATTCCCTTTACGTAATTTATATACGAAACATTGACAATTGTACATCACCTTTTATGCACGTACATCAAAATGCTAGATTATAGCAAAACTTAATTTAATGCCACGTTTAACTTACATTCAGAAAGAGATGTCGAGCTATTTTGTCCTTCAGGCCATTTGTTTTGAAAATAAACACACTTTCGACCACAGAATTGTTTTTGCATTTAGTGTTGGCCGCACAAATACGACACAGGTGTTCGAATTGTGCATCCATTTTGATCAATGATATCGATGAAAACGTAACTTCAGCTTTAATCCGTTAGATTTGACATGCTAGACATGGGAAGAAATATTCAACTATATAAATGTATTCTTTGTTTATTCTTAGTTAGCTTACTTGACTTGAGATAAAATTTATGAATAGTTGGCAGATTCTGCTTGGATGTGTGTATTTTATATGCATTCATACATACATATATTTAATTTTAATTGCACTCTTTTGTAAATGCTGCAAAGTCGTCAAACTTATTTCATTGCACTCGATTTACGCACTGTTCACTTTACACAAGATTCGTTGTCATCAATTTGCACACAAGCACAAACACACACACACACGCACGCACGCTTACACACACGTGCACCAATACAATGTGGCTTGCCTTGTTTACTATATTTATTTTTATTTTATCGTACCATTACAGTTTCGTGAAAGTCGCGAGCGCGTAAGGCAGAGAGAGAGAAGAGAGTGCAGCACAAAATGGCAAAATACAATACTAATCACAACACAACAATTGCAATGAGAATTGAATATGAAGCTACCGATGATCAAAAGAGAGCCACATTCAAATTGAGAGCGTATTTTGATTTCTTCTTCGCTCACTTGTAACATACATTCGATTGTTTTAATAGCATAGAGAGAGAGAAAGAGAGAGAGTGATTGATAAACATATCAATATTAGTTATTAGTGCTTAGCTTTATGGAATATAAAAAGAATATATTTTGCTTGACACGAAATTTTTTTATTCGTTCTGTGGTCAGTCCTTTTAACATACAACGTTAGCTTCACCAACACTTGCGTTCCGACGAACGAGCGAAAAGAAACTAAAAGAAAAATGAAAAAAACATATACATATACTCTTCGACGGCTTGCCACACATACACACTCTCGCACTGCAATTCCACGTCGTTTTTGTTGTGAACGCTTTGCGTTGACTCCGCTCACTGTGTGCGTGCGTGTCTGTTGTTTTTATTACATTCATACACGCACACATGCATACGTATTTTATTTTATACTCTACGTTGTCGTGTTCATGATATTTTGTTTTTGTGTGCTCGTATGCGTGAGTGTCTGTGTTGCAGACATTTTGATGGCGTACAGCCAGTTTTCCGAAGTGTCTGTGGAATTGTGCTGATACATACATACATAAATTTTTTTTTGTGTATACAAACATACAACATATGTATATCTACACATATGTATATAATGAATATTTATGAATGTATACATGCTATACTTTGTTTTATTCTCATCAATTATAGTATTTTAGTGGGGTTTTTTATTTTTGTATTAAACTTGTTCTCGTCTCTCTCTCGTAACGTATGCTTTAGAAGGTTTTGCGTTCGCTTGCGCACACCATTCACTATCAGCTTGTGTGTTCATTTGTGTGTGTGTGTATGTGATCTTTATTTTCTTTCTGTTTCTCCTCTACGTTTTTTCTTGCCTCACCGACACGCACCAACACCACTTAACAAAGTCACACACACTCCAACATTAAATTATTATTTTGTATAGCATTCCTTTCATGCGCTTTTTCTTTTGGCCAAAAATCTTTATATATAAGTGCTAGCATTCATTTTTATAAGAAAAAATTAACATATTTATGTACATATGTTTATCTGCATTATTTATGTATTGATGGGATTAATAAATTCGGTAATATGTATATGTATATGTACATGTATATGCATATCTATATGTATATGTATATGTAATGTATATGTATATGCATATGTATATGTATATGCATATGTATATGTATTTGTATATGTATATGTATATGAATTTGTACATGTATATTTATATGTATATGTATATGTATATGTATATGTATATGTATATGTATATGTATATGTATATGTATATGTATATGTATATGTATATGTATATGTATATGTATATGTATATGTATATGTATATGTATATGTATATGTATATGTCTATTTATATTTATATGCATATGTATATGTAGGTATCTGGTGCTGTATTATGTTTTGCTTTCAGCATTTTACACATTTGTATAGTGACATTTTAGGGATCAAAGAGACATTAAGTATCGAGTTTTGCTAATAATTACTTTCTATAGTATGCAATAAAAAAAGAAACTAACAATAAAAAAATACAAAATTTCTGGAATATGATGGCAACATCTGAAACTGTATGTTTTTTTTAAAGTTGTTTTAGGATTGCACAGAAAAATATGAAATTTAAATTTTTCAAAACGGTACATTCACGCCAAATATTTCTGGACGTGCTTAAATTGTGGTACATGAAAGTATGCAATACTCAAATCCTGCCAGTTCCTGAAAAGTACTCTTACTCATTTAATTTGTTGCGATTTATAAAATGATTTAATAGACTTGCTGTCAATCGAAGTAGAAAACGTGTGAATATATCTTTGCTGGATATGACTGAATATCGTCCGTCAGAAATTTAGTATCAAAATCACTTTTGCAATATTAATTTAAAATATTTTGAAAGCTGCTACTTAGCAAAACATAAAAGTTAATAATGAAGGAAAAAGCTACTGAATTTTATCAGCAGTGCTTAGAAAGTCCACAGCTACTGCGACCAATTAAGATGTTTGCATATTCCCTACATTATTCGCACCTAAGCTCTAGCAAAATATATGGCATACTTTGTGGCTAACACTTAAATGGAAACTATAATACGAGCGACGGGTTGATGGTTGGTGGGTTGCGAGGAATTTTATTACGATTTTTTTAAAAAAAATTTGTTTTAAAACCACTTTATTTTACAGAATACATGTACGTACATGAATATGAGCACCGTGACTGAAAAGTTGTTTGGGGCGTAAAATTCATAATATGTACGTAAGAATAAGAAGAAGAAATAAAGCAACTAAAATTTCTTTCTTGCAACTGCATTCACTGCAGCATCAATTAGGTCAAACACGGCAAGTCGAATTGTGTTTTATAATTAAACGGCGGTATATAACGTTGATAACTGCTTGTAGAATTTGCACAGTTACTCATTTACGCAAATGACTCAAGTCAAAATGAAACGCGAAAATATTTGTATATACAAGGACGTATAAATCCTAATTTATAAATAAAATTGTAATGTTGTATAACTATGGAACGTACGAGATGTGTTCAAAAAGTATCGCGAATTTTGAATTTTCGCGGGTTACGTATAATCGAATTTCGATTTTTTTGTAGCGTTATGTTGGTACTCATGTCTCTGACTTATGCCGACAAGCTCGGCCATTTTGAATGTTCACTTAATTGTTGACAGCTGCTTTGCTTGCACGTGTTTTGGATCGTCTTCGATTTTTACCTATTCAAAAAAATGGATCAAAGAACCTGTATCAAATTTTGTGTGAAAAACGAAATTAAGTGCGCGGATGCATTCCGAATATTGATTGTGGCATACGGAGAAGCTACCTTGGACCGAAGCAACGTTTATCGGTGGTACAAAATGTTCTCAGAAGGCCGAGAAGATGTGAACGACGAAGAGCGTGCCGGACGCCCGAGCACTTCAACAACAGACGAAAAAATTAATGGAGTGGAGAAAATGGTATTGGCCAATCGTCGAATCACCGTTAGAGAAGTTGCTGAGGAGCTAGACATATCGATTGGCTCATGCCATTCGAATTTTATCAATGATTTGGGCATGAGACGGGTCGCCGCGAAATTCGTACCAAAATTGCTCAATTGCGACCAAAAACAGCATCGCATGAACATTGCTAATGAGATGTTGGACTCTGTCCGCGACGACCCAAATTTGCTCCAGAGGGTCATAACTGGTGACGAATCGTGGGTTTATGGTTACGACGTGGAAACCAAAGCTCAATCATCTCAATGGAAGCTGCCGCACGAACCAAGACCGAAAAAAGCGCGCCAAGTTCGGTCGAATGTGAAAGTTTTGCTGACAGTTTTCTTCGATTGCAGGGGCGTGGTGCATCATGAGTTCTTGCCACAGGGTAGAACGGTCAATAAGGAATATTACCTGCAAGTTATGCGCAATTTGCGCGAAGCAATCCGCCAGAAACGCCCGGATTTGTGGAAGAACAAAAATTGGCTTTTGCACCACGATAACGCCCCTGCTCACACATCGTTGCTTGTGCGCGACTTTTTGGCCAAAAACAACACACTAATGATGCCGCAGCCACCGTATTCCCCAGATCTGGCCCCCTGTGACTTTTTCTTGTTCCCTAAACTGAAGAGGCCCATGAAAGGACGACGTTACGCTACGCTTGACGAGATAAAGACGGGATCGAAGGAGGAGCTGAACAAGATAAAAAAAAATGATTTTTTGAAGTGCTTCGAAGATTGGAAAAACCGTTGGCACAAGTGTATAATATCTCATGGGGATTACTTTGAAGGGGGCAAAATAGATATTCATGAATAAATAAATAATATCTGAAAAAACACAAAATTCGCGATACTTTTTGAACACACCTCGTAAGTCATTTTCAGAGCTATCGCTGATCCAAGAATTGTTGAATAAACTTTTTTAATTATTGTGCTTTTAAATGTATTCAAATCGCAATGAAAATGACTATGATGGTGCGGTTTCATTGTTAATTATTTTAAACGTAAACTTACTCAAGCCATATAACCTGGGTGTGTCTCCCAAATAATAAATGCCAATTTATAGCAGAAAATATTAAGATCACAGATGCATGCACTATTAACGAATTATTGACATTTAACTGCAGCGATAAATACTTCTAGTCCGTGTGACGATTGTAAATTGTTTGAATTTTAGCTAAATTTTCATCTCAAGCACTTTTACTTTTAAGAAAAAAAGCAAAGCGAGTGCTACAAGAGCACAGCTATTTTTAGGTATAGCAAAAATAAAAAATTGCTTTATTTTTTTGCGAATGTTGCTTTGCTTTTATTTGATTTAACTATTATTTGAAAGTATATTTTGAATAAATCTACGAGCAAGATATACTGAGCAGGCGTGTTGAAAATTTGTATCTTACTATGTGCTTCCATATACAATGAAATTGACTGCTGTCATTAACTTGTGTTAGTGATTTCGATGCCATGTCTGGTAGTTAAAATATATGTTTGTCCTTTTTTATGCAAGTTGGCATATAATTAATATTAAGGCTTAGAAGTTAACTAATTAAAATATGAACTTAAAACCTTACTAAGAATTAATCGTAATAAATAACTGGGCAAGTTTAAAGAATATAAATGTTTTAATAATAGATAATAAGGGCGTAGTCAGAAATATATACTCGTATAAGAGAATCAGGAAGCTTGATAATAATGTCACCCACTGTAGCTCAATGTAAAAATACTAAACGCTGAGGAGCACAAGTTAAAACCGGATTGAAAACAAAACTTTACCAAAGTTCAACTACAGTTTGCGACAAAACATTCGACTTTTTCAATTTTAACAAGACACATACTCGTATGTATAAAAGTATTAGCCAGTTGTCGTAAATTCTAGTTACTTCTTGCTACAATTTAAATGGCGTGGTCGTGCTCGTTCGCCTGCGTCTATATGCATAAAAAATTGCATTACCGGCACCATTACTTCTATGGGACCCAATACAGTAACTGTAGCGCTGAGAAGCCGCCCAGTCGCTGATTGCGAAACAGTCACTCCAAGGCGTGGAGAAGGTCAGCAAGTCGGTTGCTACCTTTGTTGTCGTTGCATTCACATTGTTGATGTTGCTGTTGCTTTTGGTGTTGCTGTTGTTTCTGACACTGTTCTGATTTCGAATTGTTTAACTGTGGCTGAAAAGCTCACTTTGCTGCTTTGCTGCCTTGGTGAGTGGGTGAATCTAATTTTAAACGGAAATTTGAAGCAAGTTTATGTACATAATATGACCACTGTTCATATTTTTCTCATATCACTAGTCTAGTAATAATAGCGTGTAATAAAACATGCAGGATATTTCTAGTCTGTAAATACCTACAGGCATACATATTACAACATGCACATTAATTCCAATTTATTTAGTTTTTCCAAGTTTTTAAGCAGCCTGTTTCTACTAATAACGCAAATACGTTTTTAATTAATTTAAATCGAAATAGTAATTTAAATTCGTAAGACTCTAATGATGAACATCCAATTTAAGACTTATTGAAGGGAAGTTGGATTATTTAGCATTGTATTAATATTTTCAGAAGCATAATTTTCAATAAAACACATACGAAGGACTTAAAGTAAAATGTGAAATTCATAAAACGTAAAATGGAAATACCAATTCAAAATATTTAAGAAAAGAGCTGTACTTCAAGTTCCTGAGTTATTCAGCTTATTTCACTACAGCTTTTTAAATGATCAGGGCCATTCGATGGTAAGCTTTTCTTAAATGCAACACTCCCATTTTTGGCTAAAGTATGAGTACAATAAATCAGTATTTCGACCACAGCAAGTACATAGATACAATTAATTTTTGCATTGAAGGCCGTTACAAATTTGGATTTGTGTATGTGTGAGTATAAGTGTGTACGTATGTTTATTTTTGAGCTTACAATACACTGTTCAGTAAAAACATTAATAGGGAAGTTATCAAGGTTAAATACTTAACGGTTTAATATAGACACACATATTTTTTCGGTATTTTTGTCAATGACCAATATGTAGTTAAATTGATTGTGTATAGCTTTAAGTAAATTACTAGGGACTTCCATGCCCCGCATAACACCAGTCCGTGTTAAGCAATTACTGCCTTATTGCGTGCTCATTTTAAAATCAGACTATTATAATGTAGTCTACAAATAAGGCCATAGAGTAAGAATATCTATAGTCTAGGAACGTGACAAGGTGTATATTGTATTTGGGTTAAAAATTGCTTCTTAAAAATGTTAAAATATGTGAATAATCATACATAAGCGAATATATATCATGCACACATTTATGGTATTAACACATATATAAATATGTATACTAACTTCCATTATTATCAAGATTGGCAAGTCTTAATATATTATTATCGATTATGTGCAACTCGAACTTCAAGCGTTTAAGTGGCACTGCCAGTAATTTTGTTTTTTACAATGGCATATGGAACCGAAACTGACGAAAACATTTATAAGTAGATACAACGATTTTGAGCATCAACTGTTAGTTGAATTTTGTAATTAAGACATTAGGGCGCAATAATAATAATATGCTTATGAAATTGGGCATTAAACATAATATCTTTATGGGGAAACTGTGACGTATTTGTATACTTGGTTAATTGTGACTAACTTGTTTTGTTGAAATTTCAAATATATTTTAGGTACAACACATACCATTTGGACTAAGTGTGTATCTCCTAATTTTGGTCAGATGGATAACTCCGACTTTTCACATTGATTGTAAATTCTGCGAAGAGGCGAGACAAAGAAGAATGATCTTAAGTTTATTATAAATGCGGATTATTCGAACTGGCACATTTGTTTTCATGGAAAATTTTTGCAAGAATCATTTAGAACCTTATTATATCTTTATCGCGAAATGTGTAACGCCCTGACCTAAATATCTCTATAAAAAATATACGTATGTACCAAAAAAGGGAAGTCGGCAGAGTTGTTATAGAATTTTCTATCGGCTATATACACAGATATAAATTGATATGTCTTAGTTTGACAGCTGCACAGATTTCAATACCTTAATCACAACCGAGCTCGTACAGGGTATATAATCACATTGGGTTTTATTTTAATTGTGTGTATGTATCTAAATACACCCAGTCTTATTAGCAAGTCGTCTATTTGCATTTTAAATATTTGTGATATTTGGTTTTGGTCTAGTGGTTCGGCCCAGTTCTTGTCCGTTGCCGTTGCTTTTCAACGGTTTCACTTTCAATTCTGTGCCTAACAATGACGTTGAATTTAACAAAGGGTTAGCCTATGCACATAATGTTAGTAGCTGACTGACGTGGAAGAGAAGGACGAGATTGATCGTGTACAGGTATAGCAAATGAATTGATATTACTTTCAGTAAGTAACCATCATACTATATTCAGCTTATTTTATTTCACTTCCTCGATGAGCACACCAGTTTCCTTCAAATATAAAAACGGAGAGTTGATTCCAATGTCAAATTTTGGCACAATTTGAAATAAATTATTAAGATAAGATAATTATTATTTTACGTTGATTTTTTTTTTCTGTGTATGGGCCTAGCAAAGCTTTTGTGAGTAATATAGGTTTTACTCTTACTTTCAAAAGCTTAAGAGACACCGTCAAAGCCGCCATGGGCCGTTAGATGACAACAGCAACAGCAACAATAACAGTAACAGTAACTGTAGCAGTGGTACTGTTAACTAACAGCTTGCCAGAGCTCACGCCAAGCTTTGCGTCGAAACCTGGCTTTGGTATGGCCCAGCTGACTGACTTCAAGCACTTGCTGCGCACAGTCGCGTTGGTTAGTTGTTACAGTTAGGACGTGTTGTTTCCTTGAGCGCACGGTAAGAAGTTTTTGTTGACTCTACAAATTGGAATATTGCAATCAGCTGGATGCCTAAGAACAACTTGTGCAAAGTTCAAAAACCAAGTTTCAACACACTAAATAAATATGCATACACATGCAGATATGCAACCAATCAATGTGTCAATGAGCTCCCAAGCAACGAGCCGTAATTCGTGACTATTGCAGTCAACTAACCCACGTATAGAAAGCAGCCACAACTGCATTTTATAGTTCAAGAAACGAGCATGTGTGCGCGAAAAAGCTACAACAAACGTATTCAGACTGGCTTTACGTCAAAAAAGAAAGTTTTGCCAAGAAAAACATCAACAAAAACAAAAACTCTGAAGTTTTGTTGTTTGTTTATATTATTTCGGTTCACATTTTCTTCGCCAAACATTGACTTGTTCGTTTGTACATGCTGCTCCGGTTTTGTATTGCGACAGTGAAAAGCTTGTGCAAAATTAAAATGTGACTACTAAATGAGCGATTTAGTTTCTTTAGTTTTAATAACCTATACGTACATATATACGTATATACATATGTATGCTTAACGTTTTTCTTAGAAACTGTTGGTCACTGCAGCTTGTCAGAGAAGAAATCCGAAAAATTGTTTTTTGAAACTAATGAAAAAACCAAGTGTTGAAATTCAAGTTTGTGTGTGCTTGTGTGTGAACTAAAATCTAACGAATATGCGAATTATAGGGGGTAGTCAACAGATAGAGCATCAACAGTTGCAGCAGATACAAAACTGAATTAAAGTGCAGTCGCAGCCAACAAAAAAGCCAGCAAGCAGTTAAAGAAAACTGTAACACAAAAGCTTGAAAACGAAAAAAATCTAAACTGAAAGATTACAAAATTGTCTTCTTATTTACTTACGTGTCTACATATCTACAAAAACACAAAAATATATCCAGCCTTTGTTTGCAGTAGAGACTGGAATTTATTTTTTTTTTGGCTGCTGCTGCCGTGACGTTTGACTGTCGGCCTGTGCATTTTTGGTATTTCAAATTCTGTGAATTAACCTAAAAAAACGCAACTACAACAACAAGAAAATTTAAAGTTACAGTTACAGTGATGCGCAATAACAGCAGCAACATGCAGTTTTCAACACATCGACGAAGTTTGTACTGGCTTCTGGGATTGTGTCTATTGTTATTCGAAACAGGTGAGTTGCCATTTGACATCATGCTCAAAAAAATCAAATGACTTAAGACACAAACTGGTTACTCAGAAATCTTCGGTACTGTCGACTTGATAGTTATTCTCAACTGAACTGTGTTTGAATAGCAAGATAGCTAAGTCACATTATCTGGAAGAGTATACATTGTTCTAAAAGTTCTTAAGCAGAACAAAAGCATTTTCTTAAGCCTAATATTAACACTTAGCCACTGTTAGATTTATATAAATCTCACAAGCCCAATCATTTTTACCTTTAAATTGTGTTGAATAATTCACCAGTCGATCAGCGTTTCTTTTAAGCAAATCTTTTTTGAGTAAAAAATAAAAAATGCCCATAAATGGTAGTATTGAATAAACACATGCGTTTTTAGTAAAACAACCACTATCACTCAAAAGTCGTCAATGAAAGACACAGCTCAAATTATGTCAAGTAGGCAAAACATAATTTAGCTCTTAGTTAGCTCACCATGACTCTATTCATTGTATCTTTGACATGGAAAATGACGCCTAAAAATTGTAGACATTTTGTTATGGTAATGTATTTTAGCCACAGACAGAAATGCTGAAGGAACGAAACTCGTTTTGATTTTAATAAAATAGACAATATACAAAATATGAATTAAGTGTGTTGTTGATTGAAATGTTTAAAACCAGCTTTCGATTTTTCTACATTTGCAATGGCTAAGGAACACGATGTTTGTTACTTACTTATGGGATATTTCTGTTCTTGGGTATTTTTAGCGAGTTACTTTGAAGACATGCATATTCTGAATTCATGTGCGTGATAGCAAAACGATAACCTGTATTTTATAACGTATAGATGACAGGCTATCATATCTAAGTACAGCATTTCAGAATATGTTCAATAGGCTCCGCTAAGAATGCCCAACGATAAGAGGTGCCGCATGATTGAAATGATTGAATCCATTATAGGAAGTGTACTTATTTGGTCGAAGCTCACTTAAAAAGTCTTTCCTAAGAAATGGCAACTTTTACAGTAATAACATATTTGAATTCACAGCCTTAATTTTCAGATGATGAAATTTTACATGTTCATGTGAACAGGCGTGAAGATATGAGTACAAAGTGAACTAGATTAAAATGCTTTTCGCTCCAAATATTTTGGTAAAAAAGGTTTTTAAAATCTGTAAAGAAATGATATATGTCCAGGACCATAATCAAAAAATATTGGAAAAATTATTACTTGTCGAAATTTTCTTAGACTAGTTGCGTCAAGAAAAACTGGCAACATGCTGTTTACATATAATTAATAATTTGTCACAGAAGGTCGCTTAAAGCAAAAATATAAATATCAATGTAAATATGTTCGTTGACATGCTGGCTTACTTGGTCTATTTACCCAACATGAATGCACATATATATATACATATGAAAAATATGTAACATAATAATTTTCAAGCATAACAACGAACCGTAGCGATGGTCAGCTTGCGTTGTCCACTCAACGAAACACAAGATATCAGGCTTATGTAAGCTATGCCAATCAGCTTGCCAGCTTATGGCACAGATATTAATTGCACACAACAACACTATGATTTGAGTGCCATGAACGAATTGAAAGTGTTTTTTATTTTTATTAGTGAGTGTGTGTATGTTACCAAACAAATTGCGGTTTTAATAACTGTCAATAATTTGCAACACGGCTCACTTAAATGTTTTCTGAACTAACAATTAATAGAAATATGTAAAAACTGAATTTACATCCATATGTAAATATATGTAAATCTTTACATATATTTCAATAAACAGGCTTCTTAGCATAAGAGAAAAGAAATTGGAATGTAACCCACATAATAATATATATATATATATTATGTGGCTTACATTCTAATATATATATATATTATGTGGGTTACATTCTAATATATATATATATATATATATATATATTACAACATATCTAATAAAAGATTTGTATATAACTAAATAAATATTATTGGAAGCATGACAAAAATAAATGAGCAAAAACAATCGAAAATTACGTGCACGTTTTGATTTTTTTGTTTCTTTCGTTTTGGTTGCCTTTATTGAACTACTATGTGCGGTGGTGGTGCACTGCATATTCAACTTTCATTTTTGAAAAATCTTTTAAGGTTTATTTTATTTTATTGTTATCTAGACACCAAGACTTTAGTGTTGTTGATTGTAAGTAGTTTGTGAGTTTTCTTAGTTTATTGTCAATCGGATAATTACTTATTGGCGCTGAAATTAAAATGTATGATCCGTAATAAGAAAGCGATCCAAGCACAAGTACAATATTTCGGTGTCACAAAAAACATGTAGACCCCTCCAAATCCACTGCCAGCTAATTAGTATACAGAAACTTCATGATTATGAAAGTAAGCACATTTGTACGTGCAACTAAATTTATTTGCATATCAATTTTGATTTAAACGGAACAATATTTTTAACGATATCATATAAAGTAAAATCGCAAATTTACAACAGGATATCCGTTAGAAATATATATTTGCCACGATATCTAGTTCTCAACTTTTCGAAAATTGCTGATCCTTATTTTTTTTGGGAATAAATGTCAATGTCAAATTCAAAATCAGACTAAAAGTACACAAAACGTTTCAATGACAGATATTCTGATAATATACAACTGAAGATGGCGTCAATGCACACCGTGGGAAAATGTTGAAAATCGGGAAGGGCGTCATTTAATTATTACCTTTTGTCAAGCAACAAGCCTTAAGCCTGACTTGCTTTTACTCTTTAACTAATGTAATGTGAGAGTACTGTATATGTGCATACACACATGTGGCGTAACACAGCTTACAACGCAAGTAGTCAGTGTGCACTTTCGTTTTTCCACATACAGCTGAGTGCAACAAAAGACTTAGGCAACAAACTATGCGAACGCCCGACGAATATTCATAAGTTTGAACACGTACACGTATATATTAAGTCTTTTGAATTGGCATATGTAGTGCAAATATTGTAAAGGGTGAGGGTCTATGACTTCTTACCTTTGAATAATGATAAAAAAAACTGAATCCAATTTGTTTGCTACCATGAGTGGAATAAAGTATCAGCCATACACATACGAAATCCCGCTGCACCAAAACTTCCCAATCCTATTTCCTATGAGATCGTTTCTTATGCAATTTATTTTTAATGGCGCAACTCACCTTGAATTACATTTCTTTTTATTTCATTGTGTCCACACAACAGGTACACAATAACTGTCTGTAGACAACATTCAATGTGCAAAGAGCATGGCTTCGCTCTCTCAACGTGTTGAACAAAATATATAACATCTTTTGACATCTCTATAAATCGTATCGTGAAATAATAGCAAGTTGCCTTGACTGGCACGTCTGCTCTACTTAACACTCTAACACTTTTCTCTGCCCAAGACTCTGCATCCAGATTGCTCTTTTTTCACTCACGGCTTGTAGCTAATGGTTGAATGCCCAGTTGGGATTGCGTAAAACTGTTAATTTTTATGATTATTTTATGCGTGGATCATTTACGGCTCGTTGGTCTGAACATACGCTCACACGCAGGCACCCGTAACAGTAACATGTGAACTAAGGTAACTTCACACTGTGTCTCTGTAATTGATTGAGCAGGCTGTGTACCCGACATTCTATTCACTTACTCTTAATTACCAAATCCATATGCATTCACATACGGTAGATACATTTATATAAGTTCGAGAGCATGCTGCAATTATAATTAATAGATAGTCACATCTGCCATGCATCATTGTCATACACTGTTATACATCTCTGTTTTGACAGATATACTTTTACAGCTATTTACTTTCTTTTTAACTATCATAATAACCATATTTTTACAGCGATGGAACATATTGTTTTAGATTGACGCAAACGCTTTTGCTCTCAGATTATGTAACTTACATAATTCATACTCCAGATTTGGTTTAATTTTTTTTAATTTTCTCACGTACTAAAATAAATTCATTGCTTTGTCAAAAATAAAGACTTTTTAACCATGGCTTGACCTCTAGATTAATACTACAATAGTTCTGGCTGGTTTTCTGACATCATTTTGTCAAAAGTGATCAGATTTACTGCTAGGTTCATACTATATATAAATTTTCAAAACTTATTTGTACATTCAAAAAGTGAAAAAAGTAATAAATCAAATCTCTGTTCTTTTTTTTTTGTAAACATTTATATTAGCGATACTCTATACTCTTACTCTTTTATAAAATCACTGTTACATCTTAACATCGAACATCTAATAAATATTAAGGAATTCCAGTACATTTGCCTTTTTATTAGCATTACCAATTGTGCACAATATAAGTATAACTGTGTGGTAGAATCTACACATGTTGAAGCCACAATGAGAACCAGCCATTCAAGGTTGTAACTGCAGCACAAAAATTTAGAAAGGCAGGCTTTGCTAAATAATTATGCCACCGTCATGGGTTTTGGGTGTGCAATTGCGGCAAGGACACATACAGTCCAGTTAAACGGCTAAATGTATACAGCTTTATGCTTATATATAAGTGGTGCACGTTATATCGTGCTAACATTGGTAATGTTTCCAAAAACTACATATTAGCATTCTGGTCGACGTAACCAACGAAGAGCGAGAATCGATTTTTGTTTGATTTTTTTATGTGTACATTCAAGAGGTAATAGCTCAGCTACCATTTTGCAATCGCATGGCGCGGTGCCTTTAAGGTCTCTGTAAGTTGTCAAATTGATAAACTGGATTTTCTCAGATGTATACGACCTTGCTGT
The DNA here is from genome assembly GCA_035041595.1 of Drosophila basisetae. Taxonomy (NCBI): domain Eukaryota; kingdom Metazoa; phylum Arthropoda; class Insecta; order Diptera; family Drosophilidae; genus Drosophila; species Drosophila basisetae. Next base: position 9,968,575 of record JAWNLB010000123.1, on the reverse strand, counting down.
GTATATTTTTGCAAACTTTAGAAAGGGTATTACAATTTTAGCAAACAATGTGCATATAGAAAATACGAATGTATATTTTAAGATACATACTTCATCAGACCGACAAGGAGAGTGGGTACAATCTGGTCTGTTTGTTTGACTTGAAGTTTTATTAACGAAACTAGAATTAAATATCATAAGGATGACTTAATACTAGGGTATTACATTGGCAGTCCGAAAATGACTGTTATTCGTTGTTGTTATTATCTGTACTCACGTGATGTGAAGGCAGTTTTAATACTCAAGGTCACCAAGGGCAACTTTTCAGTTACAGGCAGAAACCGCATTTTTTCTGATTATAAGCTCGCATACAATTTTTCAAATATTTATTTATTATGCAGCTGTGTGCATGGTGTTAAACTTTCACTTTCACTAGGCAGTAAAGCACACTAGTTTCGCTGTTTTAGCGCTGTGGACACCACAGTGACAACGTATTTATCGATTAATGGTGCTAGCGTTGATTACATAAGGTACTGACGGTCGATCGTCTGTCAGTAAGGTGCTCTATTAAGTGAAGAAAATGTTATAAGTGACAGACTGAACTGATTAAACGTAAATGCCTTTCTGTTTTCTACATGCAACAGACGATTAATCATCCAAATAGCCTGGCCTGTCAGGTTAGCCAATCGAACGTATCTATGCAGCGCATTGATCGAAATTGTGTCAGATGCTGGGTCAACAAAAGTTGACTACATATTTGAATTCTGGCTCTTTAACAGCACACAGCTAGTTAAAGTATGTGATTTTCCTGTTGTTGCCATATAAGTCAGATACTTGATAAAGCCATTCATGTTTTTGGTTTGTGGTTTGGCTGATTGCAAAAACACCGTCAATTTGGTTAATCACAACGGGAACCTGATGTGAATGTGGCTGCCACACATTTTCAATGCCGCCAAAACGATGGGGCAGACGTAGAAAAGAAGAAGAAAAATCACTCAACAACTGGTTTCAATAACAATGTACAGTTTGATGACGCTTGATGCGCTTCTTTATTTGTTATAAAACAAATTTATTGATGCAGTTTTACTACTTCAAGCCACTGACCACGCAAGCTTCACCTAAGCTTCCAAATGTTACTTGGCAATAAAAACTGTATGTGAATGTTGGCGCACAATTCATGTATTTTATACATTAACGAACGTAGCCCAAGTCATTGAACTCTTTTGGTGTCTTCGACAATCATTTACATCTTAATTTATTTCGGCTCATTAAAAAAATGTTAAATTCATAGGCAATATATTTCTGCCTACTACGAAAATAGATGTAAATATATTTTTTATTTTTATTTTGTATATCAGCACAAAGATATCAGATTTAAATTCTAAAAATGTGGCCACTTCCCTACCGACAGCTCGGTAAGTCAAACACTGATTTCAATAATATGTTTTAGTTTGCTCTTTTACCTTTTTTATTATTTCTTTTCAATTCAATTTTTTGTTTAATGCAAAGAAGCTCATATTCATATAAGTTAACAGTATTTGACAAGCGATTATTTGTTTAATGTACACAGAACGTTCAAAAATCAAATTTTGAACAAATTTGATTTATTGAAAATGTTCAATTTGATTGATTTTAATACAAAACTTCCAACTTATCTTTGTTGAACTTATGTGTAATCTTATTTGTTTTATAGCAATATAAAAATCGATTGCCACTAGTTGGTCTCCAATGGGTTCATGCACAATTCGAAGGTTACTCACGCTGTCTGCTGTCAGTAGGAGTAGAAACTTGTTTTTCTTAAAAAAAAATTACAAAGCACAAGATATTTTTCAAGCGCATTCGATATAAATTGCTTTGGACTGTGTGCGCGCTCGTTGCGGTTGTTAGTAAAAAGGTAATAACATCTAAGCAGTATAAGTAATTTCCATGGTCATCCAATAAAGAGCGCATGATGCAATAAATATCAAAGAACGTCAGTTGAACTTCAAGAAATTGTCTTATAGGCTGTTTGTGACAAAAATGATCAGCAATTAAGAAGACCACAAAGTTTTTCTTTGAATGATCAAATATGCAGGCAGTCGCACTGGATGATAAATAATAGGTGATAAAGTACACACATATACGTCGAAGGTTATTTAAAAATGCTATAAATTTGAATGGTCGTAGTATAGGGAATGTTGGACATGCCTCAGTTATCCGGAGTGCGTTAAACACTGCGTAGGATTCACTACATTATTTTTATACAGGCAGACACAGACTCGATCGATTCAGCAGCCGTTGTCTTCAACACGCCTTCTTGCACTTTAGGCGATGCTTTTCAGCTGATTACACGACAACAATAATTTTTAGCATGTTCATTGTTCTCTATCCTTGTCATGCGGCATGTCCTGACATTAACATAGCTAAAAATAATAGATGTGACACCGATAAGTCGCTCGTACATGTTGCGTGGATAATAAATGTTTTTAGCTGACACTGACTTGAAAAATAATGTGTGTATTTTTATACATATTAGTTTTGATGTTGTGGACAGACAGATGATTTTTTATTCATATGCATACTCATATTTTTTGTTACTTTATTGGTAAAGGGGTAGTACCAAAACTAAGGTCTACCATAGCCTAAGGCAAAAAAATCACATTAAAGGTATTTAAAGCTTAGTTTTGGTTGACGCATAATCAGCAATTGGCCTTCGATTTATTTTTTTTCAGTAGCTGTTTATAATCAAACAATCAGTTAACGCTATTCTTTTTTTAACACACTTATCTTAGCAAAAACTTTAAAAAAATGTTAGACTCACACATACAATCATGAAAACCGGATAAAGATAGAAAATCAAATATTTTAAACAAATGATATCCGCTTAAGCGAGCATGCTGCGAAACATGTTATTAGTCACAGCATTATTAACCGAAATAACAAAATAAAGCCCTAACAGAAACATCCTGTTATTATGAAGAAAAACATTGATAAGACTATAGAGGTGTTATAAATAACTAGAATAACTAACGAGATATCGGAAGTATTTGGTTTATTTAAAGTATCAACTCTCAGCTTGTGCGCATTTTCAAAAACACCAATCATATTCGCGGAATGAAACCAACTCTAGTTGGCAAGCTCAAATTAACCCTACATCTGTTAAAATAAACCTCTCTAAACCTTGACTTTGATTTTTCACACGCCTTTCGGGTAAATCTTTCAATCAACCCAGCCAGGGCATTTTAATGCATGTATGCTCTTGACTTCCATATATAAGTTTTATATTTAAAGACTGAATCGCTTGCCCAACGTTGCCATTCCTAATTATTTATCTTTCACTGTATTCCGCTTTTTTACTTCGCTAATTAGTTGTTCAGTTAAGTTGTCTGCACAGCTGTGGCCTTTATTATATTTGCTTTGTCCATTATACAGTTTTATTAAAAGCTGTTTATGGAGCTTTCTGGTCCACGGAGGCGTGAATTGTATTAGGTTAATGCTTAATTTGTTGAAATGTTTCGTAAATATTCCAGTTTTTGTAACCAAAGGTGTCAACATTGTTGAAAATGTGACAATTTTTTAACATTTTCAAAATTTCATTTCAATGCCATCATTTGAAACCTCAAAGCAAATTACAAAAACCCCCTTTTGTTTCTTAAGGTACAGTACTGCCGAAAAGCATTTTCGAATTAGTTAATTGCAAAGCAATTCAGTATTACAGTCATGTCATTGTTTAAAGGAGGTTTAGATCGGCACATTATCGTCGCCTTAATCGCCGCCATTGCAGGAAAATAACAAAAGACATTTCAACTGAAGAGAAATTGAACAATTGCCGATGTGGAGTTTTGCAAAGTCTAGAGTACCGAATACCGTTATATTTTGATACCATCAATGTTATTTACGCTATTTTAGCTTTTCAAGAAATGTTGTGTGTGTTTTGCCATTTTCTCGAAGTTGCTTTTGCTTTTACTTGCCATATGTGTGGCGTCTATTCAAGTTCAACGGCAAAACCGACAAACAGGTGTGGCTTGTTTTACTGATGACTCGTGTGTACTGTAGACAACTTCATTTTCCGCAACCTGTAAGCAACCACTTTCATTGCTTTGAGAAATTTCCATTATGCAGATTTGTTACTCGAAAACCATTTTGAAGTATTAATATCATAGGAAGTGGTGCTTAAGGTTTGGTTCATCTAGGTTTTGTTATTTCATGTGACCCAGATGATTTTTTGCAGTCAAGCCTTTTGATTACATGTCTGGTTTGATGTAAATTAACGTAACTCATTGTTTCACCCTTTTGTTTAAATTACTAACGATAAGGTGAAGGCTGGCAATTTTAGCTTAAGGTATTAAATACTGAAATGCACCATTTTGCTGGCTGAGCTCGATCTCACTATGTATGTGGATTTTAAAGCTAAAAATCAAGTTTTGTGGGTTGAGTCGTTCATTTTTTATATTATTTTTGTACTCCTCAATGGAGTACATATACGTATATATGAGAAACGTATATATTAAAAGCAATTTTGTTGGCATTACAAAGTAGAGTCAAAGTAGAATTTGAACGAATATAACATAACCGGTCGCAGCATACGAAATAAATTTAAATTAGCTCTAATACCATTTTTCATTTTGATTTCGTTTAAATTTTTATTATTTTTTCTATTATATTGATTTTTATCTCGACCTAGCTTGTGACGTGTACTCCGAGCCGACCGACTAAGAAACAATAATTGTATTTGTATTTATCTGATTGCCGGCGTCAAACTTTTGCGCAATAGCAGCAACCGTCGCGACGGGTCGCCTTTTATAGGCGGCAGCTAACTTGTTAAGGCGTCTAGTGATCCTGAATTGTTTTCTAGATTGAGGTTTAAGAACGTAAATTAAACTAAATGTACATAATTAAAATGCCATTTAATTTGCTGGGTTTGGGACCAGTAAAGGCATTCTGACTGTGCAGTTGTTTTGAGTAAATTTGCCTTCTGATACTGATTACTTGATTACTTTAAAGCAAAGCATTGACTTTTGTCGGCATTACCAAGTCTATACGTACCTCAGTCCAATTTAATGGACTAGATACTTACATAAAGTTTTGGTAGTTCCTATTATTTCTATTTTTTCCCAAAAGCCAGTACATTGACTTAGAGTCAGATGGCAATAGGATTATTATAATTTTGTGTCGCACACCATAAATATACAAAAAGTTTGCACCATATATTTTAATTTACATATACAATGGATTGGACTTATAACCGTTTTTGGACGGCACACCCAAAACATAGTTGCCACAAAAACCCACAAGCGCTAGGCTGGACATGGTCGAAAAAACAACAAATACTCCGCTCACTTTTCAATTATTTTGCTAAGTCAGCCAGTTTTTCGTTGAATGTAAAATAAATAAATAAAGAAATAAATATGCATGCATGTATAAGAAGAATTGGTATATGTATGTACTTACTTATATTTTAAGCTGGTGTTAGTTGCTAAATTTGTTGTTTTGTTTCTAATATTGACCATTTACCTGGAAAATGCAGTTAATCTTTAGATTGAAGGGAATGGCATATTGAAAGCAGTTTGGATGCAGGACATTTAAAACCGCATCTTTTTGTCTTTCTTATATTAAATTCGTTCGGTTGGGTTTGACTTTTCTTACCTCACTTGTGTTTGCTGTTACTACAAAGAGCAATTAAAAAAAAAAAAACAAGGCTAAATCAGTTTAGCTTGATGGAAACCAGTCTAATAGTTAAACAACAGCAGCTTTATTTTTTCTATCCGTTCACAAACTACATACATATACGAATAATTGAAGCATTTACAAACATTTGTGGTAATTACTTCTGTTTCTTGCAATAATCGGGTTGGGCGTGGGCTGGTCGATTTGATCATTCTCTCGATTTGGGGTGCTGAACGGGTGGGTGCTGCCTTTGTTTGACTTTTGGTATTTTGGATAAGGAGTGGATTAACCTGTTGTTACCGCTTGCATTGTAGGTATAGCACACAACTTGCTGTGCATGTCTTACAATTCCGCTTTGGAAACGAAAAGTTTAAAAGCATAACTATATGCTTATTAACTGAAGTGTTCGAATTGTGCACTTCAAAGAGGGCAACGAAAATGTATGGCAACGTTACTAAAATTTTATGCATGCATAGCATGAGAAATGTAGACTTACAATACTGTACGATTAATTTTGCATTTTTCATATCAACAAAACCCAGCCTATACAATGCAGACCGAGCGAAATGCGAAAAAATTTGAATTTCAAATATGTTTTCCTAAGCGTATACCCAGCTACTGAAAAGTCACTAATGAATGTTAATTATAAGCTACATTTTAAATATGGTGCAACGGTAGTAAAACATTTGCTGATGCTCGTCGCTTACATAAAAGATCATCGATTTGTACTTCGGTCTATCGAATTATTAAAGATAAAACACGCCGAAACTATTTAATCTTAGCCTACAGGAGCAGACACAGACGGTGGTAGACAAAACGATACCACACATTACAACGTGAATTATGTGTTACATCAGTACCGCTACGAAGCTGGATAATAGTTACAACAAAGTATTCAAAAATCGCAGGTACATGTATATATGGCATTATAATATCCCAATCCCTAAAATAGTATATACACATAAGTAATTTATTTACATTATAATTTACTTATTTTGTAGCCTGGTAAAGAATTGTGAAGGAAAGTAAAATGTACAGAAAATATATCAAGATTATATGTGACCCAATTAACACGATGTGTATGTATTTATCATTTGTTGACTGTAGTATTGTCCCTAGTAAAAATTGCTCAGTTAAAATAAGTTATGCCACCTGTTGTTTTGTGTACCGACTACATTGATATTTAATTTGCGATCGCAGTCAAATCAGCGGCCTTCTCACTAATATAAATATAGATATATATACTGCAGTCTTGTCAATATTCGCCAATTTGACCTTTAATTTATTTTTAACACAGTCGGACTTCCGCGCACCTGCAAGGAAGGCCTGAGTTTTATTTCTGTTAACAATTGCGATGACTAAATTCGCACCCACACACGCTTTCAGATATGCAAATGAGAGTAACGGTTTCTTAAGATAATTTGCTTAAATGTTACGATTATTCGCGGTGGTATTATCTTTCCATGGTGAATATACTTAGCAAACGTTTGCGTTAATGTTACTTTACGGAAAGTAATGAAAATAAATTACAAGAAAGACCATTTGCCCAATATCAATTTATGCATATGTAAGAAAATAAGTACGTATTCACATTTGTATAAATATATCTTTATACGAAAATGAATCTTTAACACAATCTCTTATGCTCTACGCTCTATTTACCTCTAAAATTCAGCAGCATCCGGCGATTCAAAAAAGTTTCAATAATAAATGCTTCACAAAATACATCTGCACGAATAGTTGGGACTACCATTGGCAACATCACCCATGCCTCCAGTAATGAAGAAGCCACAAGCACCACAGACAGATGTGAGCACCTTGACCTCTCCACCGCTGGAGTCAATGGGGCGTTTTTCTTTCAAAATTTAATTGAACTGAAAAATGAGCGTCATGGCCGTGGATCGTGCTAAGAAATGGTTTTCTGTATGTAAATGCTGAAATTGTTTACTGTATGTAAATTTAGGTTGTCACACTCTGTGAGTTTATAAGTGTTTTCTTCATCTATGGTAGTGATGCCTTTTGGTTTATATTTTTCGTGAAATTTATGGTTTACTGGTTTTTCAGAATTTTTGTAGTGGTATGCTGTGTACAATGACCTCTGTCGATATTATGCAAAGAGTCCGTTTTTGCTTCGATTGTGACCGGAAAAATCCGTCAGTGTCATAGAAGCTCTATCGAATTAATTTTCGCAGGCAAATTTTTGTTTATTTCTGAATTTTTTTATTCCAATAACAAATTTTGCGAACAAAAAAATCAGATTTTTAATCCACTTTGTATTTATTTTGACAAATATAGATATAATAATAAATTCTGTCAACGAGAATAGAGCAAATCACTCGTCATCGCATGCCTCTCGAAATGGCAATCTACCAATCGGGACTAAAAAGTAAATCGAAGCAGGCATTGTTGCTTACCCATTGCAAATGCGACATTTGAGCTCAATTCATCTAGCATTGCACCGTATAAAGTTGCAGCAGGCAGGTCATATCGCCATTGCTGTGGCAGCCCAGCTGGCTGAGTCGATTTACAAGTATGCGAAAGTGATCGATTTGAAGCAGGCGTGGCTCGCCGCATTTAAAATGCGCTCTGGAAGCCTTGCGCCACACTAGGCCATTGCAGTTGCTGTTGCCGTTGTCGCTTTTTGCATTGGTTGCTGTCGTTGGCAGAAATGTCGACGTCGCGTGGTCTAGTTGCTGAAACTAGCAGCAAGATTTGAAATAGCTTGTCTTATGTATGTGTGTATTTATGTTGGCGAGTGTTGTGTCTACATCTTATGCAATATTCTCAGTTTGACCCACTTTTCGTACTAGCCGTGTTTTACTTTTTGTAGTGGTCGAAGTTGGCGTTGCTCGACAACATTCACTGTGACCAAAAAATAATTTAATCGAAGCACTTTAGAGTGTATTTGTAAGTACAATATGTATGCTAGGATCAAATATTAGATATATAAAATATTGTCTGTAGAAATAAGCTAAGCTATGCTCCAGTGGAGGATACACCTGGTCCTCAAAAATAATTTAAACTTGCTGTGCAATGCACAACTTTTGAGGAATTTCAGAGTGCACAATTCTAAAAACGACAATGTCCACCAATTTTGAGTTCATTCGAATTCATTCATTGGCTGCCAATTACCTTTTTATATTTTTATACCGAAGGTATCATAGTATTTTGGTTTTGTATACACACAACTTTTTTCGACAACTTTGGTAGGTTGTTGGCGATGTCCCTCAAAGATTGACATATGCCACGCCCATCATCTCCGCCCCCAGGCTTTTGAGTTAGAATTGTATTTGGTAAGTATATTACTGGTAGCCGTTTTTAAGAACAGATAAACATTTTTTATAGCCACGCCCACACCTACGCCCCTAATCGCCAAAGCTGATATTTCCGAAATTGTAAATCCTCTAACAGATCGATACAAATTTGGATGATCACACCCACTCCTCCTGCCTAAGCCGATGCACCTGTTACACCTGTTAACACTCCCGCCTCCAAAATTGCAAAAAGCTTATATCTCCCGCAATTTAACAGCTACAATTACCAAACTTGGAAGGAAGATTACTAGTAACCCTCCCTATAATTTTTGTTCCAGACATGCCCACTCCCGCCTCAAAATTTCAAGAGCCCACATCTCCCGTAACTTAAGAGCTACTGTTACCAAACTTCGAAGGAAGATTACCAAGAACATTATTTAAGACATTTTTCAACCTCGACCACTACCTCCCCCAAAATCTACAAAGCCCATATCTCCCGTAGTTTAAGAGGTACAGTTGCCAAACTTGGAAGAAAGGTCACTAGGAAACTCTTTCAACAATTTGTTTGGCCACACCCAATCCAGCCCCCAAAATTTACAGATATATATATTTATATATTGAAAAGCAAACTTGGAAGGTATTTCTGTTATTTGCTACCTGTCATCAGCTGGTATTACTTATGGTATCAAAGTATTTCCCAGTCGGTTACGCTCGACTGCAACGTTCTCTCTTTTTTAAAACTGCAAATGTAATAAAAATCACCTGCCATAAGTGTCATATTGCCGTCACAGCCAAAACAACAACCAAAACATCAACGTCAAACCATAATAAAATTTGACTGTAAATACCGATGGGATAAATATTTTTCCGATTTAGGCATAGAAAAGTATGATTTTTTGAAATACCCAAATATATTTTTAAAATGGAGTAAAAAGCAGGAGCACAATGAAAAACCAGTGTCTTTATTTTATTGTATCACATTTAATAAGGGATAATAAGCAGGTATGCATAAGTGGCTGGTGGAATTGTGAAAGTGATTAAACAGAATTCATCCTGTACACAGTTCTCAAGCTCACAATCATATTATACTCAAACAGGTGGTAAAAAGCATACAGAGCAAACAGAGCCAAAAAGAAATTGTTTACATGTGGTAATTCAATGCTAGCCAAGAGCCTTGTTACGTAATTCCCGAAACTTGTGCAGCTCTAGTGTAACAAATGTTTTGAGAGTGGCTCACAGTTGACCGGAGCAACAGCTGGAATAAGTCGAAAACCAGGCGAGTGCTGCATTGCTGTATATTTCCTGTTTGTGGTGCATAATATAGTGAGTTCCAATATATATAGCTCTCACTTTTGCGCTTGCTACATACCATTGCATATTAGCTTAAATCAGGTATCGAAACAAAGGGGAACTGTACTGTTGCCCGAATGTATCCAGAGTATATTTGATTATTGTTGTGACAATTACCTTAAAATAAGTTACACCATTAAGATGCCCTTGACAGTTTAAAGTAATTTATTTACACTTAATTATATACAGCAAGGGTGTCATCTGCAAGCTGTGTAAGTTTACCACAATTTACTAGGCCATAAATCTTTAATTATAACGAAACCCACCACCAGATGCAAATCAATTATATAATTTATTGTCTATCGGTCGATAGCTCAGAAATTTATTGCATTTTCATACACAATATATCTCCCTGCATTGCTGAATTATATTTTAAATCAAGGTGCTTACTTACTATTACTAATTTACAACTTATATTTACGACTGTTATGTCTGGCTAACTAGTTAATCGGGTGCTTCTTAGGATAATCATATTATGGGAAAAGGCGTTTTCAATGGCTTTACACCCAGGAAGTGACTGTAACGGCGCTCTATTAGAAAGGAAAATCCCAAATGACGATCATAAACTTCCTGTGCCCATGCAAAAGCGATTGTTGTTCAGCTCCCCACTGTTTGTAACAAAAGATACGACGAGAGCTAAAAATGTAGCAAAAGACTGGTTACTAGCTAAAATCTTACCTTTTCGCTGAGTTTTGCAATCGATTAAACGCTGACCAATGGCTACTTGTTTATTATCGAATCGTGCAAATAATTGTACACCACACCTAGCGTACCAGGAGACTCAGCAAACATTTTATAGTAGACCATAACATAATTAAATTGTAGATCGACCAAGTGCAGATTGAAACATAAAACAATACCATTCAATGAGAAATTAATGAAACACTTTTTAGCGAAACAACAGTGAGACACAAAAGACTTAATAGTCCATTTATAATTACAAACAGTTTCAGGAGACATTCTTAAAATATCCACAGCAACCAAAAGCAATTTGCTATTAAAACCTGGATGTATTATTTGACTATCATATTATACGATCAATCAAATAATTCTAAGAGTTCAAACTTCAAAATAACTTTTCCTTTTTAATTAGATAATTATAAGTAATTATTCTGAGCAAGTTAAAATACTTTAATATTTTATTTGCCCCAAATAAAATAAATAAGTAACCAAAGCCCGGAAGTCGTAAGTATAATATATACATAAATTCCCGCCAAAGTGACAGAAACCGTATCAATGGATATTATGTACAATTCAAATTGTCTGGGTATTTGTCGGGTTGCCTATTTATGTACTGTATAGTACTTCACTTTCAATAAAAGTCGCGTAATGGGTTGCACTTATTTTCGAACAAGTAGAGCAGCAAAAAGCAAAACAATCGACAAGCGGCGAAGAAATCCACAAAAAAAAAAAAATAAAGCCAATCAGGCTTATGGCCGAATTACTGAGCATTGCATAACGACCCAGCCACGCTCTAACTCCGGCTAACCAAATCCACGTACACATTTTGTTAAGTCGAGCAGAAAGTACACAAAACAGCACACTGAATCGATATTTGTGTTGCCAAGAGTGTGCTGGCACTGGCACTGGCTAAGACAAATGTCATCCTAGGCGATGGCGGCTTTTGGCTTTTGCATGGCCAATTGTCATTGGCACGTGATTTGCTTACTTTTTGCTCCACTGCCAGCTAACAGCGTAAATCACTCATTCAGATAGTCGGTCAGTGCTGCATTTGTCAGGCGAGACTGAAACTTGCGACGCTTTTGTGTGATAATTACACCATTTGCGGTGCGTGCGGCATGCTAAATAGATCTTATCCAGCAGCCTTGACACGATTAAAAAACTTTTTTATAAAAACAAAGAATGCGCTGGTCTCTCTTGAGAAGCCGACAGTATTAAGATCTTAAGTGCAGTAACATCATCATTATCGGATAGCCATTTTAAAACAGGCATGTATCAAATATCATTGCAATAACTCAAAATATGGTGATACAAGGGTATGTAATTTCAGCGTACTAAAATTAATAATTAATAATGCAGTTTTTTATCTTAGCGTTCATAAAGGATAATTCGAGACCGATTATCGTTGCTGATAAGGAACCCATTAAACTGAACGGGTCGGAGGCCGCTTCTTTTGTCTGCTTCCTACATTTACACAATTTTAAGTTAAACAACGCTCCACAAGTCATAAAATTATTATATTCGCTTATGGGCCCGGCCAGATAAGTTGAGCTTTATATGTATTTACTAGAGTGCAAGTTGCCACTGATGCACAATGAATTAACAATTCATCTACGCTCAATAATAATAGATGTGAAAAGCTAAGACTGACAGACCACCACCGAGCTTAGAGACTAATTTAGGTGCAATAAAAAGTGAATGTAAATTTTGTTTGAGAAAAGGTGTCTCTACAAGCTATTATGTTACTTAAAAAACATAAGGAGCCTCTCGTGCCGTTTCATGGCTGGTCAAAAGTGCAACTAACGAATCGTTCCTTTTTTTAACTTCTTATTGTTTGTAAAATGCTCACTTTACAATTAAAGAGAAGCATAATAATAATCAGTTTCAATCCGTGCCTTGTAAATATATGTGTCGCTGTGTGTGTGTCGGTGTGTGTACAGCCGAAAAACAGCTTTGTTACTCGGGCTTGCTACTATTGCTCATATTCTAAGCTGAAGTTTTTAATGCCACAATCAGAATATAAGTCGAAGGTAGACGAATATCGTGCCCGACCTAACTCCTTGCATAATTTTAATGTGTTGCAAGTTTTTTAATTTATTAGTTTGTGGTTTTAGCTGCCAGTACGAAGTAGATGTATGCCTAAAAGCTATGCTAGCAAAAAGAGCAATTTCCGCCCCAATTATTATACATTGCGCCCCTAGATTGGGCGCGCCAATTGCTTGAGGCTGTCTGCGGTATGTTCGCTTTGTTTTTGAATTGCAATAACTTTGATTGCAATAAATTGGTTTCAATTCAAATTCGCCTTCAATACTTTGAATTGCTAATCAGTTTCAATGATTGTTTGAGATTTTTCTTGATTTTGCATTGCATTTTGTGGGCTTGTGTCTGGTTTACCCTCTTCAGCGCAAAGGTTAATGATTGAGTTATTAAACTGCGTTTCCAAACTGAAAATTATTAGATGCAAAATATATATATATATATATATATATATATATATAATTTATAAAAAAGAGCAATGGAATGAAAGAGAAATGTAAGCAATATCTTCCTAATAGAATTTTCCACTTCGAAACCTTTATCAAAATTTAACCCATTTTCAAAAGCAATGCCAATGCAATAGATCTAATGGCATCAAGATCACTTTTTTGAGATGGTTTTCCAGGTTACTGCCGTACTTAACAATGTTATGCACACAACCATAAAAGAAACGTCATATATTTATCTGATCCTCATATGAACCTCCAATTTATAATTCGCAGAATCGATAAATGCACAGGGCAAACGTGCACCACGCATCACCAACTCACGCAGTTTTGGCACCAATGTTAAGTCAACCAGCTCGAATGGTGTCAGTTTTGATTGTCCCGAAGAGTTTGGATATTATCCTCACCCCACGGACTGTACACAGTATTATGTATGCGTGTTTGGAGGAGCACTACTTGAGAGCTGCACTGGAGGTCTTATGTACTCCCATGAGCTGCAGACTTGTGACTGGCCCAGAAACGTAGGCTGCGAACTGGTGGACAGTGGCACGTCCGCCACTTCCACCGAGGGAGGGGGTGCCACTTCACGTAACAAGCCGCAGCAACATGTTTCCAGTCGAGTTCGCTTCGGGTCCGCCTTTACCAGCCCAGCAGCTACACAAAAGACAATAACAGTGCCACCACAGTATCATCGTTCTCCGCCACAGATAATACAGGCGCAGGTGCATCATATACCACCCCCAACAGAGCTGCCGGCGCCACCAAATCCGTTGGTCACGTCACGTGGACAACCAAAATCGCTTCTGGACTCGCAAGAGGACATCGCCAAGGTGAGTCACGGGCAGCAGGTAATAGCGTGATTACAAATATTGTACGTTTATTTATTTAAAGCTCTATGCCGAGGCGCAGGAAACACTGCCAACTGTTGAGGAGGAGGAAAATGATCGCCAACAACGTGTTTATCGTGGACAGCCAAGTACTGTTAGCCAAGTACAACGGGACCGCGATGGTATCCTCCACCAGGCTAGCATTAATGCCATACCCAATCACGGAAAAATCGGGTCCTACACATTTGGGACAGCTTACAGGTAAGTTATAAGCCGATTAGTTAACATTAAAATCCAGTGTTTCATCTGCCGTCGCTTCAAAACTCAAATTCGTTTTCTATTGATGGTAATTTATTTTTGTTAGCTTTTTTGTTGAAAAAATTGCAAACCTAATTAAAAATTCTCTTCAACTCATTGTACTACTCTTTTTTCATAAAATGCATACTGCTCTATCTCTCTATTATTTACTCCAAACGACAAACCAACCGACTGAAAATGCTTTTTGGCTTAACTCTGTACACAAACAGCGAAAGCTTGGACGACGACATAACAATTAAAGACGAATTTGCACATAATCGACTTGATATAGACAGGGTACGCAAACGACGGGATGTTAGTGGACCAAAGTTGACGACGCCTGCGGCAACAGCAGCGATGACATTAACGAATAATGATTCTAATACCTCTAGCGAGGTCACGGAGCCAGATAGTGAAAGCAGTGCCCAGTTGGGAAGTGCTGAAGTGGCAAATAACTCGAATAAGTCACAAGAGCAGTATGACGACGTAGCGCCAGCCGTCGCCCAGCTGGAGAAATACTCTTCGAAAATCAGTCACGCTGAGATGGGCTTCCCTAACGTGGAGCCTGTCTACAGCGAACTGATTGAAGACGACAATGATACTGCTGTGGGAGAATCAAAGCGACTTTCACGGCAATTACGGCCTTTTCCGAATGCGCCACAGAAATGGCCGCAACATAACTATCGTTCCATTGACACACCCGTTCACCAACCCTACATACAGAAAAATGGCTACAGTTTAGGTAGCTTTAATCCCTATCTTACGCCACCCAATCAGCAAACTCACACCATTCACAACTACAATCAACTGGGCCCAGGAACTGCCTATAAATCCTATCAGCAGCAGCACCAGCAACATGAAATGGCTTCGACAAGCGGACAAAAGCCCACCTTGGTCTACACCGGTTATAACTTAGCGCTTCCGCCGCCTTCCTTGGAGGATGACTTTCGACCGATTGCAGGCAATTACTTTGGGGCAGCCAGCTCGACAAGCTCAAGGCCTCCACCGGGTGGCTATCGGCAACAGACGAGTCAGCTCGATTTATTGCCATACCTTATACAACAGCTAAAGGAGCTGAAAGAACGAAGAAAACAAATACAAACTGAAAACTTTGCCTATTTCCATTTGGATAATCAACCCATTGCACCCACTGTGCTTCCGACCACAACACCGCGGCCCTCTTTTCACTACTATTCCACAATTAAGCCGACACAGCAAGTCACACCAAACAGTCACTATGCCCAATACAGCACCATGGGTGGATTTTACAATAATAACAAACCGGAGTATACACCAAACACATCAGGCAAACTCATATCCCAATTCAGTATTTCTCAAGGTCAAGGACCACAGAGCACGACTGAGAACAATTACTTTCATTATAATGTGATTGCAAATCAAAAGATGAAGGGTCTATATAGCAACACTGCCCAGCTGAATCAAATAGAACATGCCGCAGGCAAGTTGCGTCCCCCAGTGACGCCACTGCACGTCACTCCCAACTTCAGTATCGTTTCCGCACCCAATTTGTCTTTTAGTAAGCCGGGTAATCTGCAGCAGATACCTATCCAGAATTTGCCGCACCTACCACTGGGAATCAGCTACGTCTCGAATACAACTATACCAGAATCATATCAGAGTTTTACCACAACAATCAGCTCCACTGCAGCACCCAAACTGGAATCAACCAAATCTCCGATAACAGCCAAGCCGCCGTTGACCAATTTCCAATTTAACATAAATGAATTTATGGCTAACTTAAAAGCAAGTGACTTAGCGAGCTTTAATCCGGCAGTTAACCCTTTAATCAAGTATTTTAAGCAGGTAAGCAATGATGGCAATGGCAATGTTCGTAATGCACTAGTACTCCGTCGACCTGTGACTACAACGACGGAGACAAGTCCAATAACATTCCGACCTCTTTGGCAATATAATTCGACAACGAAAAGAGTGCCAATTACCACAACAACGCCAGTGCCAACTACACGCATCCTTAAGGGTTATGAAACTTTCGTAAAGAGTATACAAAGTCAGATTGGTAAGGAAAGTTCCAAAGCAAATCAGTCAACGACGACAACTACAATACGGCCAAGAAGCAATAAAGTTAGGACAACGACCACCGAGAGTGCTGTCGACTACTACGACGAGGATTACGATGATGGAGGTGACGAAGTCCGACTGCCACCATCTCTCATGCCACCCTATATGCCCATGTCAGAGACGATGGCACCACCACGGCCACAGGTCACAACCGAAGCACCGCCCACTGTTCGCCCAAACTTTCAGACTGGATTCATGCAGGCAACGACAACGCGGCGACCCTTTCCAAATTTCTCACAACTTAAGCAGCCTAGCGCAGGCAATGGAGTTCCCGCCTTTATTAGCTTTCCCAGCGACATATTTCAGGAGCTGAAGCAACGGCTACCCCAGGTGCAGGGAACGAACTCAGTCGATGGCCAAACTACTTCTCGTGTTCGGGTTACGTCGACAATAAGTACAACAACGCCTACTACGCCTACAGCCCCAACAAATCGGATCCGTTACACGGTGCGACCACATCGAATGCGCGGACAGCAGAAGTGGCAGTCTGTGCAGGCTACGAAGAACCCAGACGGATTAGTGCAAGTGCAACACGCAACAAATGAAACCCAACGTGGGGCCGCCCATGTCAAACCGCCTGGTGCAGGCGCTGTGGATTTGGGCGGCCTGCACTTGAATTCGATACACATCGCTCCAAATACGGAGAGGCAAAGGTAGTTATACAATGTCGCCGATAAGAGTGTGCTGTTCAATTATTTGGTCCCGCTACACAAATACACATAAATACAGAGCAGTATATGTACATAATAATAAAATGGCCTTGCCCAAAAGCTGCTACGGTTTATACGATTACGTTCCGACCTTACCCATTATTAAGAGATCCCAAAAGCTTTGGAACTCAAAGTTGTACAGTTGACTAAAATAAATTATTTATGGACGGGTGTGCTGTAACCAAAATTTCAATCGCTACTTATCTCATATCTTATAGCTCATCACCTAAACTAAACGAAACTAAAACTGGTTCATAATATACATTCATCATATATATATATGTGTATTCTCATTCCGAGTTTTAATTACAATTTGATTTCGTTTTGCATTTCTCTCCCCTTGTAATATATGTAAAAACTATCACATACCTCTACACATTTACGTACATATGTATTACAAATTGGCATCAATAATTAAAATTAATTTATATACTTCTTAATGTACATAATTTTGCGCCGTATACTCACCACATAAAAAAAATGGTGTGTAAAGAGTTGAGTCATCTTCACCGTCATCGCTGACGGCGCAAACTTCCGATAACATATTTGTACAACCAAGCTCACAAGCTTCACAGCCACAGTTTGCATCTAATCGTAACTACTACAACACATCCATATTCAATCATGGGGTTGGCTACCAAAAACCACAGCAGGCGCAACAACAACAACAACCGTCACCATTCCAACAACCTCAACAACAACAACAACAGCAACAGGCGCATGTCTTATCAAACCCCTATGATTCATCCTACTATTCTGTTTACGACGACGATATTGATTTGTACAGGGATATTGAGTATCAACAGCAGCATCAAGAACAGCATCACCAGAAGCCTCAGTCCTACCAACCTAACGTGCGCCAACAGCAACAACAGCAACAACACCAACATCAGCAACATCAGCAATCAACTTATCGACCGTTGGAAATATGGACTACACCTACACCAGCACAAAGGCCAATCTTTAACAGCCAACCCACGTTGAGCTATAATACGGAGTATGATGATGATCTCAGTGCACAGGTAAGTCTGTTAATCATAGTGACTGCAAAACTTACATACATGAATATGTAACAATTTACAAAATTTCAACAGATCGCGCAGGATAATGTGTACAGTCAACCTACGGCCCCACCGCAACGGTATGTACTCTCAAATTTTTAATTAATGATTGGTAGCATCTAGTTAAAACATTTAAAAATCAAGCATCACAAGCTAGCTAGCTCGCTGTTAAAACTTACTTACAAAAGAGTCGAAGTACGTGCCCCAAACTAGTCAGCGGTTAAACTTAAGTTCAGTTAGCTAGCGTGTCCTGTCAAACACACACATACACACACAGACCAAAGACAAAAAATACATGCATACACATACAAAAGTACATACACCAAAATTTACATAAATTTTCATCTCTTAACTGGAACACGCCAACGCCAACAACAAATCCTACCCACAATGAATCTGCATGTCAGACCGGATGAGGTGACCATCAGAACGCTGGATGCGCAAGCCACTGCGTCGACCACTTTAAGGCCAGCTTCAAGACCTGATGGGCGCAACTTCTACAGTACTTATACCACTCCAAATATGAACTATGAAGAGGCCGATTATAGCTATTCCAGTTCAGCAGAGTTTGCCGCGAATTCACCAGCGGATTACTATCAAAGCGAGACAACTACGGTGAAGAATATCTATCCAAAGCCTCAAACACCCAAATCAGTAGATACGGGCGATTATTATCTGATCGCCAATGATGTGAAGCAGACAACATCAGCTTTTAAAATTCTTTCGACTAGGAAGTACACGACGGCGACACCCACAAATGTATCTCCAGTGACAGGCAGGAGTACAAGCAGAACAACCACTTCAACTACCACAAAAACCGTCACAAGACCCCCTGCAAAAAAACCAACAACAACACCAACCACACTTCAACCAATAAGGTACTTTCTAAGCCAAAAATTGGTAAATTCTGTACCACATATTTAGTACGCGTCGTCTAGTTGCATTTTTACTATAGTCTCTGCGGGGCCCAGACTGCCTTACTTTCGCAAAATGAAATATTTATAAGTGTGTCATTAGTTGTCATCTTTAAACTGCAAAACACCATAAGATTTTCGACATTACACAGATTACACATTTATACTGCGCTAAAGCTAATTGTTCTGACTGAAAAGCAACCAAAGTTATCTGAACTATATACATACATATATGCGATATTTAGCAATTTTCACAATTTTGCTCTCTGTTAGTGATTGCGACAAAAACTCAAAAAGGCGATTCTTGCTCTCAAACACATTACATGATCATCAATCATACTTACAGATACATCTATATATGCCTGCAAGTGTGTAATGTAGCTATTAGGTTTTTCATGCATGGCTTCGCATGGCATGTACTTTTAAATAAGATGTATTGCAAAAATTGATTCGCCGAACCTATGGTATACGAGGTGTGTTCAAAAAGTATCGCGAATTTTGAATTTTCGCGGGTTACGTATAATCGAATTTCAATTTTTTTGTAGCGTTATGTTGGTACTCATGTCTCTCACTTATGCCGACAAGCTCGGCCATTTTGAATGTTCACTTAATTGTTGACAGCTGCTTTGCTTGCACGTGTTTTGGATCGTCTTCGATTTTTACCTATTCAAAAAAATGGATCAAAGAACCTGTTTCAAATTTTGTGTGAAAAACGAAATTAAGTGCGCGGATGCATTCCGAATGTTGATTGTGGCATACGGAGAAGCTACCTTGGACCGAAGCAACGTTTATCGGTGGTACAAAATGTTCTCAGAAGGCCGAGAAGATGTGAACGACGAAGAGCGTGCCGGACGCCCGAGCACTTCAACAACAGACGAAAAAATTAATGGAGTGGAGAAAATGGTATTGGCCAATCGTCGAATCACCGTTAGAGAAGTTGCTGAGGAGCTAGACATATCGATTGGCTCATGCCATTCGAATTTTATCAATGATTTGGGCATGAGACGGGTCGCCGCGAAATTCGTACCAAAATTGCTCAATTGCGACCAAAAACAGCATCGCATGAACATTGCTAATGAGATGTTGGACTCTGTCCGCGACGACCCAAATTTGCTCCAGAGGGTCATAACTGGTGACGAATCGTGGGTTTATGGTTACGACGTGGAAACCAAAGCTCAATCATCTCAATGGAAGCTGCCGCACGAACCAAGACCGAAAAAAGCGCGCCAAGTTCGGTCGTATGTGAAAGTTTTGCTGACAGTTTTCTTCGATTGCAGGGGCGTGGTGCATCATGAGTTCTTGCCACAGGGTAGAACGGTCAATAAGGAATATTACCTGCAAGTTATGCGCAATTTGCGCGAAGCAATCCGCCAGAAACGCCCGGATTTGTGGAAGAACAAAAATTGGCTTTTGCACCACGATAACGCCCCTGCTCACACATCGTTGCTTGTGCGCGACTTTTTGGCCAAAAACAACACACTAATGATGCCGCAGCCACCGTATTCCCCAGATCTGGCCCCCTGTGACTTTTTCTTGTTCCCTAAACTGAAGAGGCCCATGAAAGGACGACGTTACGCTACCCTTGACAAGATAAAGACGGGATCGAAGGAGGAGCTGAACAAGATAAAAAAAAAGATTTTTTGAAGTGCTTCGAAGATTGGAAAAACCGTTGGCACAAGTGTATAATATCTCATGGGGATTACTTTGAAGGGGACAAAATAGATATTCATGAATAAATAAATAATATCTGAAAAAACACAAAATTCGCGATACTTTTTGAACACACCTCGTACGAGTATATATTTACTTGTGTTTTGTCAAGTGTTGAGAGCCTAAAGATTCTGAAGCGACATTTTATTTAAAAAAAAACGTACTCACCTAATGAAACTGGATTTGTTACTAACACTAATGTGATTGTGTATAAATACACATTTCTTCAACAGCTCAAAAGCGCATGCCAATAAAAACTTTAAGCAAAATGTTATAATTAAATTAAAGACAACCACAACACCACCACGTACTACACTAGCACCTAGTATAACAACACCTACGACAAGCACAGTGATGCAACCATCAAACCCTACATACAATTCCAATCCCTTTCTCAAAACCAAGTTACAATTTCTGGCCAAGACCCTAATTAGTGCTGTGGCTGGCAATCGAAATAACACAAAAACTCAGACCCAAGTCCCAACTACAGTCACACCTTCTCCAATCAGCGAATCGTGGGCGTTGGTAAATGACAGTGCAAATGGTAGTACTCAAAAGATTGTTGAGACGATTTACAATGAAAGTCGGAACGTGCAAGTCCAAACAGCAGATATACCCAGTAGTCATTCCTATGAGATAAGCACTTCGCCCAAGTTCCTAGATTTCATCAATGCCGCCGCCTACGGAGCTAACCTGGTGCGGCCACCCGTCGATAAGGCACTACAGACCGCATACATAAGGGACGGTAATAAATACAATGGATATGGGAAAAATACAACAATTGTCACTGAACAAAATCAAAATAAACGTATTCAAAGCTATTTGCTCTCCGATGTGAAGCCCCAGAGTTTCAGACCAGTGTTAAATAGCTCTAGCCCAACTACAACGCGACCTAACCAAGCATACGAATATAGTCTAGAAAGTGGATCACATGGATTTACGTTGAGGGCAAAGGAGTCATTGAACGAGGAAAACGTGTCTGAACCACTCTTTGAGCGACCTGACAGTGGGCATCATGTTAATCCCAACACGACAACAACAACCACATCGACAACGACATCCCGTTCAGTATCCACACAAGCTTATCATAATAGCGCAGACGACGAAGATATTGTACCAACAACATATGCCCCGTTGCGTATCTGGCGAAATGGTCGCCCGACTATTAAACAAGCACCTAGCAGGCTAACGAGCCTGAGCATCGCATACGTGGCCAACAGTATGAATATTAAAACCACTGCCACAATAAAGGCAGCCGTTAGTACCGAACGAACGAGCTCTGGTCAAAGCTTCACAGCACGTGCCAATCTCTTCAAAGACAACCTTAATCGTGCTACCAGCAATTCCGGCACACGATTTGTGTCACCCTATAAGAGTCTTGAAAGTTTGCTGCAAGATGAACGCCTGCCCCATAACAATCTGAGAACCACTGCAAGATCGCGATATGCGAATGCACCGCCTCAGACATCGTTGCTACAAACCACGCCCAAGTCCTTAAGAAATTACTTTCTTATAAGTACGCCCCAAAATAATGCCTCCGAGCTGCTAATTGAAACAATGGTTACGAGCAATGGTCGCAATTTCAGCATAAGCGACGCAATTTTGAGCACATTCAGTCCACAGAGACCAATGCCAAGTATTTCGCGAGCAACAACTACTACTACAACCAGAAACACAACTAC
The DNA here is from genome assembly GCA_035041595.1 of Drosophila basisetae. Classification (NCBI taxonomy): domain Eukaryota; kingdom Metazoa; phylum Arthropoda; class Insecta; order Diptera; family Drosophilidae; genus Drosophila; species Drosophila basisetae. The sequence goes on along the minus strand of JAWNLB010000123.1, from coordinate 9,945,881 downwards.
AAATAAAATACCAACAGAGGCAGCTCTTGCACCAACAATTGTAGCGCCAATCATATCCGCTGTAGTAACTTCGTCGCCAATTGTGGTGTCTGAAATGCCAAACCGTCCGCGTGGTCGATCACGGTACACTGCGGCTACCGTTAACTATAATTTGGACGGTGTCGACGAGCCAACCACCTATGCGCCCAAGCTGTTCCACAGCAATGAGTTGAGGAACTCCGCATCTATACAGTATTCCAGACGCAAGACCCATCGTGTTCGAGTTGTCGTCGGCCAGCGGCAAACGATGTCCGAGCCCGCATCTAAGTCACGAGAAAAATTTGAAAATTATAAGGCAGCTCAACAGACAAAAGACACGGATTATAGGTATCAACTGCCGTTGCCCACTTCGAGATCGATATCTGCCGAGGCAACAAATACACTCAAAAATAATCCCATTGAGAACGAAGCCACAATCGCAGACTCACCACGGGCGGAAGCTTTAATTGCACATCAGCTACTCGAGGGGAAACAGGATAATAGTATTGAGCAGAGCATCAGCACGGAGACATTGCCAAGGTCTACATCACATGTTGTTGCTGTCACTGACCGTCCCCCGGTCAAGTTCCTGTACTCGAACAAATATCGTCAGCAGACGGCAGAGCGTACTCTGGCGGAGAGTCTGCAGAATGCCGGCTATATTGCAACTGGCAATGGTCGAAGTAAGTTCCGCACTACCAACAATGTATTGGAGCAACTGCAGCATTTCCTCGCCTCTAGCGACAGTGATGAGAGTGGATCACCACAGTTTGTCGATGAAACTGCCGGTTTTGAGGTAAAAGCCGCCGTAAATGAGATTAAACCGGATGTTCCAATAAGCCGATCGCCGACAACGACGTCGACAACGTCAACTACAATGAGATCTACAACTGCTTCTGTTGCTATTTCTGCATCTACATCACTGCCAGCCACACGTTTCCCACTTTCTGCACTGAAAACAATAGGAAGCCCTTCCAAATCCCACGCCCCATCCTCATCGTTTAGCATATTAGGCATAGATGCAACAATAGAAAATACTAGATCCCCCGATGTGGGTAGTACACCTGCCATTTCAACAACGACAACAACAACCACCCCCTCGTCGTCATCTGTATTTATATTTTCCCCACCAACAACACGAGTTTCGAGGGTAAACAATGCCTTAAAGTCATCAATTGCCGCTGCTGCCGCTCAATCATCTAGCCCGGGCTCTGCCTCATCCACCTATCACATTACAGGGGGTAGAGCCAACAAATTCCAATATGGCCTTTCACCCAACAGTAACAACAACAACACCAACAACAACCAACAGCAACACCAATACCACAACAACAACAACAATGCCGCTGTTGCTGCCGTCTCGGTGAAATGCTCCGATAGCACACTGAGCCCCAAGTGCAACGAAATTCCTTCAAGGTATAATAATAAATAGCGATTTCTATTTAACGCTCTTTAGTAGCTGTTACCGTTACCTCTGCATTTATCACTCTCCTCTCTTTTTATACAAATTCACCGTATTTTGTTTCAACACAGATATAGTCTCCTAAAAAAAAAACGAACCCAACAACTCTTATATACTCTTATGTATTTTTCGTTTCTCATTACCCACATTCACCTACTTCTGTATAACTCTGGTTGTTTGTTGGCTTTCTAGTATGCCTTTAGTATATATTGAATAAAAGCAACCAACAATAGACAACCAATGTCTAAAAATTACTGTTTCTGACCACCGTAATGCCCAGTTCACTTAAGACTACAACGTTTGTCGCTATTACGTTTTTAATTGATTTTTAGTGCAAAGATACATAAATACTAAACATTAGTACCTGCTCTGTAAAATGTTGCAAAATTTACAAAACGGTGAGCATAAGTACGTAAATATATAGTAACCGTTGGGTGGTGGCCCGTTTAACTTTTCATATTCTTTTGTTGTCTATTATTATTATTTTGATAATTTTTTGGTTTTTTTTTATTGTATTTTGATTTCAGCGACATTATTATTTTTATTTTTATTTTTACATAAACGTAATTAATACATACTGACAATATGTATGTATGTACAGCTGAATAGTTAAAAATTCACTTTTGACAACTTTTTGTGTTAATTTGTGGGTCCTAAGTGCATATATTGATGGTAAATCATAAATTCTTTTCATTTTTTCTTATAATTAAAATGATGTTTAATTTAATTTGATTTGCATATATACATTTGCACATTTTACTGAGCTATAATCAAGTATTTCTCTCAACCGCAAACATTTCTTAGCTCTGAGTGTAGAAATGTCAACACATTTTATGTAAATCTGCACTAAAAATTTGTATGTGTTTCGCATTAAGCTCAGCATTTGTTCGAGCTAAATACAATCAAATCCACCCCTACATATGCTACAGAAACCTTAATCTTCTTATTAGGAAGACATGCAAATGAATATGAATATTTCTCAGCGGGCTCCAAATCGAAGCTATATCAACTGGAACTGTTTTATTATCTATTATTCTCAGCATAGGTTTACAGCCCAATCCCGATACACAAACACATAAGTATACTATACATTTTTGGTTCTTACTTAATTTATAACGAATTGGCTGCTTATATTAAACGATACTTTATTCACGTGTACATAAATACATATATATTTGTATCTTTTTGTGTAGGGTTGTGTAAGATAATAACTAACTAAATAACACTAACCACTTCGAGCACTTAGTTTAACTTAATATGTATGATATTACATATTTGTGTAGCAATAGTCCTAAAATAATTGGTTGGCGTTTCGCAAAGAGCAAAGCTGTAACTCCCCCATAATGAATAAAATAAACTCATTTGTATACAATAATTACATTTAGAAGCAACAATAGAAACCGTGGAAGTACCATCTACACCAATCAAGATCGCGATACGGTGACTACGCCCAACAGAGGCACACATCCGCCGTAAGTAACTTTTGATGAGTCACATTAGTGCATAATTTAAGTACGATGTTTCCTTCTCAGACGGACACGTCCAACGCTCAAACCATCTGGCACAATTGTATCGAAGGCCCAAGAGTTTGTGGACATTTACAGAAATCCACCATCTCGACCTGATCCGCTTTACCCACAGCCTACTCCGGATAAGACGGCTGCCAAGTGCCGCAAAGATGTGTGCTTACTACCCGATTGCTATTGCGGTGGAAAGGATATACCCGGTGAGTACTGAATTTCCAAATCGCTAGATTGTAAGATTGACTACATGGATGGGCAAGTTCCGCCGAGCTTGGTGAACCTTTTGTCGCTATAAAAGTGTCTCAAAAAAAAACTCGCTGCCCCACAAAAATATAGGAGGTTTAAATGCATCGGATACACCACAAATTATTTTAATTACTTTCGATGACGCCATCAATACGATTAATATTGACCTCTATCGGGAGCTATTCGATAACAAGTCGCGCAAGAATCCCAACGGCTGTCCTTGGCGTGCCACTTTCTACCTATCCCATGAATGGACGGACTACGGCATGGTCCAGGACTTGTACGCGGATGGCCATGAAATGGCATCGCATACGGTTTCGTAAGTTGGGATTGGTTCTTCTCGCTTCAATCAGTTATTATATAGGGCTATGGCAACATCTCCTACATGCGGCGATTGTTATCTCTTTATCCTTACCTCTTTGCCTCCTATTTCTGCTTGGTTTGTTTATTCACATCATATACGTTATATTTTTAATTTTCTACATTCCATCATCCCCACCAATCCAATTCATCAACAAATCCATCGTCATGCTTGCTAGGCGAATTACCTGTTGAGAGCATACCACAAATCGTACTCTTGACCTTCGATGATTCTGTAAATGATTTGAATAAGCAATTGTACATGGATCTTTTTGAGAAGGGGCGCGTCAATCCCAACGGCTGCCCAATCACGGCAACATTCTACGTCTCCCACGAATGGACCGATTACAGTCAAGTACAGAATCTTTACGCCGAAGGACATGAAATGGCATCGCACACAGTTTCGTAAGTAGTTTTCGACTGAGCCAACAATCACACATGGCGATACATTGCTAAAGACAACAGCAAGAGAGAAGAAAACACAACTTGGAATCACTGCCACTAAATCACTCACACACACACACCAAGAAATATTCACGCTTATTTTTGCAATCAAGCTAACCTATAAAAAATCAAAGAGTTATGATTATCATTTGTACTACCTATTGTTTTCACAGTCACAGCTTTGGCGAGCAGTTTTCCCAAAAAAAATGGACCCGAGAAATAGCGGGACAGCGGGAAATACTCGCTGCCTACGGTGGTGTTAAGTTGTCCGAAGTGCGCGGCATGCGTGCCCCATTTCTCTCGGTTGGTGGCAACAAAATGTATAAGATGTTGTATGACTCGAATTTCACCTACGACTCATCGATGCCCGTCTATGAAAACCGGCCGCCCTCATGGCCATACACCTTGGACTATAAGATATTCCACGACTGTATGATTCCGCCATGTCCGACCCGTAGTTATCCGGGTGTTTGGCAAGTGCCGATGGTTATGTGGCAGGATTTGAATGGCGGACGTTGCTCTATGGGTGATGCCTGCTCGAATCCAAGTGACTCCGAAGGTGTAACCAAAATGATTATGAAGAATTTTGAGCGACATTACACCACTAACAGGTCAATATTACAGTAATTTTCTTACAATTTATTGTCTCTAACGGTGTAACCATAATTGTTTTAGGGCACCCTTTGGACTGTTTTATCATGCCGCATGGTTTACACAGCCGCATCACAAGGAAGGCTTCATTAAGTTCCTTGATGCCATAAACGGCATGCCAGATGTTTGGATCATAACCAATTGGCAGGCTCTCCAATGGGTGCGCGATCCGACACCAACCTCGAGAATCAATTCGTTCCAGCCATTCCAGTGTGATTATTCGGTATGTGATAATCGTTCTCAAAAAACAAAAAAAAAAAATAATAATAATAATAATAATAATTAATTATAAATATACAGGTAAATATAAATCTTTATGAAAATAACACTTCCCAATTGTTGTTGACCCCAACTTAGGATCGACCAAAGCGTTGCAATAATCCAAAAGTCTGTAATCTCTGGCACAAATCTGGCGTTCGTTACATGAAAACGTGTCAACCCTGTCCGGACATTTATCCATGGACTGGGAAATCTGGCATACGCTCGTCACGCATCGACAACGAAGTTGAGGAACCTTCGGCGTAAAACTAAATTTGTACAGTCCAAACAACATGATAGTAAATTCCATGCTTAAGTTATAAGAAATTTCACTGTTTTGGGATGCATTGATAGATATTGTCATAAACCATAGCCCAAAATACGGTATTCACTCGATAAAATGTTCTTAATCTACCTTTATATTTATATATTTTAGCTAATTTGTTGAAGGACATCGCTAAATTTATTTAACTTCTTCGAGCATGTTTCTCAAAATTATTTATTCCCTTATGATAGACTTATGTATGTGTACTGTATATTCCTATAGTTTGCTACTTATATGGAAATTCTTATAAGCACTCTTGAAATGCAATATTAGCATAAGCTTTTGTATATGTAAAGTTAATAATTGTAGATTCACCTTAAAATTAACAACAAACAAAAGAGAAAAGTGCGTGCTTCAGTAAATTTAAAAACTGACAGACAATACTTTAAAATTGCCGTCTAGCACTTTTTTACGTGATAAATAATAAAAAAATGTGCGTGTCTTCAGATTCCACCAATTACCGAGCTCCAGGCACAAAACAGGTTTTAACACTTTTTTAACACTTGCAATCATCTTAGCATAATACTCTTTTATTTCCAACCTTGTATATAAGTTCAAGTTAATTGGAATCCGGTGAAGGGGTTTTTAGCCTAGTATTCTTGGGTATATTTATCACTCTATATTTCCTAAATATGATTTAATTTTGATGACATTCTTCATCGTAATAAGCTACCACTCTCCTGTACATGATATAATAATAAAATATCACACAAAAAATATATCCACCAGTTTCACAATTCATTCCACTGCTACCATTGTATTCTATATCATGATTTATGGCATTTTAGCTTAGCGGTACTAGATACAATATTTAAGCAATATGAATTTACGTCATTGACATATTCAGTGATAATCGTGAAATTACATACTTACATAAATCTAGTGATCAGACATTTGCGACAAGAAGAGCAATAAAAAATGCAAATACTAAAACACCGAATTTTTAATAAGTAAGCTATTAGTATCATATGAAAGTATTAGATTGATTTGTTTTATTGCAACCTCAAGATGAGAAATTATTAACTTGCGTGACGATATAACTTATGTATAAATATATATATATATATATATATATATATATATATGCATACAAAAAAATGTTTGCTTAACTTTACGCAGCAAAAGAATTGTAATGAAACAACGAGTAAGTTATGTATTTTGTGCTAATAAAAATAAAGATAGGAAACTGCCCTGAATGTCTTTAACTTTGTTGATTTTGAATCTTATGTAACTATAGATTTAGGAACTCATATTTGTATACCCCTGCAGATATTATAATAACATTGTCGTGATTGAGATTTACTGCAAATGATTACAGAAAATATCATCGAATTAGTGTTCAATTTATTATATCACAATTTTTTTTCGCATATTATACAAATATTTTTGGTTTTCCTAAGGTATTCACATAACATGTTTAAGTGTACAACAATATTACAAGTCAGAAAACGAAGATACCTGATTTTTATATAGCCTCCAATGTATCATACCTTCTTAGGCCAATATACTATTTAGAAATGGCACAATCTAATACTAATGATTAGTATTAAATTAAATAAATCCCTTTTCGAATTCTTAAATTACCTAACAAGCTGTATTACAAATAAGTATGACATAATTACGACCACCACCAAATCACAAAGGAAATAATGTACACATTATAATATATATTATAAATAAATTGCAGCGATAAAAGCAGGAAGAAATTTTGATTAGTTTCCCCTTTGCCGCCGCATTACAAATATAAACTAAATAATAGACTAGGCTCGACCTACGATCGCGCCAGATTCGTTTGACTTGTTGTGGCTGCGAGTCCACTTTCATCATCCGACTCATCCGAATCCAAAGGACTAATACGTATGGCCTGATACCATTTGTTGGTCAAATCGGCCATTTGGGATTTGCATTCGTGCAGCTCCTGGCTGTTGAAGCGACGTGTGAAGAATGGAATGAAATACTTGCGATCCAAGCGACCGAAACGATCGCGTGCCTGGGTAAAGGAGACATCCTCCTCCTCCGTCAGTTCTGACAAGTGCTCGGAATCGATGGCCTGTCCCCATTCGCGAGTCTTCGATAGCGATATGGACTTGCTGCGTTTACGGGTTGTATGAGCGAGCGAGCTGCCATTGTAGGCTCTCGAAGATCCACGTGCTCGACGCTTTTTTCCTGGTTTCAGATATTTCAAGAGTGGCATAGTTGAGCCACCCAAAACGAGGGTTGTGAACAGAACAATGATTAGCGTGGTCGTAATGATGACATGTCGTTTCTCCTGACTATCCAGATGCAAGTGGAGGGAGAGTGCATATGAAATAGCACCGCGCAAGCCAGAAAACCACATGATGAACTGCATCTTGTTGTTGATTTTGTGCTCACGAAACTTATTTACCACATAAGCGAGTGGAAAAATGTTACACGCACGTCCAATCAGGCAGAGTACAATGGACCATATGACGAAAGACAATTCCACCTGATGGTTGAACGAGAAAATGGCCAATCCCAGGTAGGCAAATACACAGGTCTCCGCAATGAAGGCCAATGTGCGCATCGTCTGCTGCATGGTGATCTGTGTCACAGTCGACAGATTGAAATGAGTGTAATGCGACATGACAATGCCACAGAAGAGTATCGCCATGATACCACTCAAGTGGATGCCCTCCGCCAGAACATACGGTGCATAGGTGAACATCAGCATTATGCCAAACTCAAGAGAGGGATGCTTCCGCAGATCGATGTGCTTGAGCAGTAATGCTGATATCAAGGCAAATATTACGCCAATGCCAGCCGAGGCAAAGAACATCTCGCAGAATGTTTTCAAGGCGCTCATCATGGCCTCGCCGGTGCCTGCGTCCGCATTAGCATTGATGGTAATCGATGCCGTCAACACAATTGAGACGGCATCGTTGAGGATGCTTTCGCCAAAAACCAACATGTTCAAAATTGGATCGACATCGAGAGCATGAAAGATGGCCACAGTTGCCACAGGATCCACGGCCGAGATGAGTGAGCCAAAGGCAAAAGATTCCGAAAAGTTTAACCTACAAAATAGAATTAATATAATATATAATTGATAATTATCTTAATAAATATATTCACACCTGTATGCCACCTCGGCCATGCCCAACAGGTAAATGCCTGCTCCGATTACCAAAGCAGAAATGGTTGTGCCAAAAATCGCAAAGACCAGGATGGAGCCAATGTTCTGGAAGAAGTTACCCTTGTGCAGATTATATCCCGACTCAAAGATGATAGGCGGCAGCAGAACGAGAAAAAAGCCCATCGGGGAGAAGACCTCCTCGCGCTTCCAGCTGCCATTCTCGGCGGACATCACATTCAGAGAGAGGCCAATGAATGCGCCAAGGAACACCACCACAATGGACTCGGGCAAATACTGGAAACCAGTTTGCAGCATGGAATGGATCAAGAGAATGCCCAGCATAATAACACAGATCACAAAGAAGAGTGACAAAGATGAATTGTGCTCCTGTTCTACAGCATGTGGATCAATTAACGATGGCTCCGTAACAGTCGTGGTTGCATTCTTTGTCGTATTTGCACCTTCCTGTGTAACGACAGCAATTGGCGTTGCATTGACGCTTGTATTGCTTTCAATGCTAGCTGTGACATTGCTAATATTATTTATATTTGTTGCATTTTCAATTTGTGTCTTATTTTCCACTATTTCCGCTGCTGCTGGCTGTAGAATAATCTGCCCCGTGGCATCTGTTTTGTCCAAGGCGGATGTTTGAAGTGCAAGTAAAATTATAATCCACAATGGTCCCAGTTGCCTGTTCATTTTGAACTTAAATGACAAGCATTCACAAACGAATCGCAGTTCTTTTTATTGTCCGATTTTATTTTATTCTATTTAACTGCAAAACACGTCATGAACAGCGGTTTTATCATTGGGCTACGTCTGTTGTTGGTGTTTTAGCACACTGGTTCCGGGGCTCGACAACAGGGGTATGCCTGTAAATTACTTTTAATTGGGAATGTTATGAGCGTAAATCATGTGCTTGAAAGGTCTCGCTTAACCTTCATATCAAATAATGTGGGAACACAACGCGTCATGTACTGATAACATTAAGCTTAAAATGCGCATTTTGAAAAGCAGAACAGATTGAAAGCTGTGATAGAAACCCAAAATATGTTTATTTTTATTTACGCTCAGCCAAAAATTCTATCCAGGGGGTCAACAAAATTTGAAAGATAATGCTGCTTCTTATTTCAGCTATTATCAATAGATTTTTGCGTTTATTATTCCTTGATCTTGGCTGACCTTGTTTTGTGATTAGCATCACACGATGTTCCTCTGTTTTTTGTTTTTTTAAACCGCCAAAATTTGTTGTCGAGCGCATATTAATTTACAAGCTTAATATATAATTTTACATTCATTTATATTGGCGGATGTATAGACTATATAGGAATATTAAAACGTATGTAAAATTTTTTCAAAAAATCGTTTCACCCGAATAAAATGTGTTTTCATGCATAAAAAAAATATATGTATATATTAAATTAATATATATTAAATACAATAATTTTAAATTATGTGTATTTAAAGGAAATACCCTAAAAATACCCAGGGTGTTTGTAAATTTCATCAAGCAAATTTATTCCGGATTTGTTAAAGATATGACCCTAAATGTTTGCCTAATCATCTTTCCGGATTGAGCCACAAATATTTATAAATAATTAAATTTTTTGAAAAGCAGGCTCAGTAAGACGCTGTTGGAGCGAATGTTAAGAGCAAAAGTTTCAACGAATTAAAAAAAAAAACAGGCAAAACTGCACAGTAAATAAGCAGCTTTGTAATGTAAGTTGTGATCTGTAGAATTTTTTATTTCTGGTATTACCGTTTTTAAAAAAAAACAAAAGTTCTAACAGTATGGCAACGCTAACCGCCCACGACAGTGTAAAACAGCTGTTTAGCGGATAATCGTGAAAAACGTGGAGATGTTGCTTCTTTTAGACTAACAACGGTAGGGAAGTTGCTTTCAGCGCTGCCAAATAAGAGCGCCTAAGCAAGTAAGGCACACACACATGTACACATGTGTGTACATTTGCCACAAAAAGCGAAAGAGAATATGCTTTCTCTTTTTTCTCGCGCTGTGCGCTCCCGCTTCACGGCTATAAATTCTGTCGCTAACAATAATTGTGCGCTCTTTTCAACAATACCGTCACGGAGATAGGACGTGCGTATAAGTTGCGCTATTTCGATTGCCCGTCGGCAAAAAAAAATATAGAAAAGAAAAAAAAACCAGTGCTGCTCTCTGACTGCAATCAATCAATTTTGAATCTAAAACATAAAACAAAACCAAAAAAATCTAAATATTCTTTGATTCATTTTTGGCCTTTTCCTTGACTCGTGTGTTCTCATTCACACACACAAACATATATGTATGTACATAAATATGAAATGCAATGCAACTATTCATGTGCTAGTGTATGTGTGTGTTAGTGTGTTTGCCAACAAACAGCGTAAATCGTAAAATGCGTTTAGATTACATAAAAATAAAATAAAAATAATACTCAATGCAAAGCATAAGAAAAGACGCGAAAAAATGGCATACTGGCAAAACACCACGAGGCGAAAATTCAGATTCAGCTGGCATTTTTATGTTGTTGCTTAGGAAAATCAATTTCTCCGTCACATTTGATAGATTACATATTTAATATCTATTGATAAATGTATATGTTCTTGTTTCATGCTGCAGTTGCAACAAATTTGATAATCCAAGAGAAACATTTCAAATATGCCGCAAAAGACCAACGGACACACAACTGCCACCGGCAACGGCTTCAATAGCAACAGCAATGGAAATGGCAACTCCTACGACATGGAAGATGGACAAACATTCCTCTTTACTTCCGAATCCGTTGGCGAGGGACATCCAGGTAAGTGCCTATACACACACACACACACATAAATATAGATAGGCAGGAAGACTATTATATTTAGCTACAAACTGCAGTTCGCTCATCTCAATTCTCAACAAATCGTTTAACCGACATCCTTATTGCATCATACATGCTACATACAAGTATGTATACATAAGTATGTGCGTGTGTGTATTTATGTATTTTTACATTGGATTGCAGAGTATGACAGCTTATAACAGTTGTAATGAAAAATATATCGATAATGCTGTTGCGTTAATTGTTCTACTCGTATTGATATGAATGATATTCATTATTTGTCATGGATATTTCCATTGAAAAAACGTGCTTGTTTACGCAGCAGCAGCTAGACAGCGGTACAGTGTGACCAGCTATCATCAACAAATTTAGGCCAAAATGAACATCGGTTTTTGGTAACATTCCAAATAGTGAGGGTTTTTGTAATGTGTGCAAATGCGTTCTTAGTTATGTACATATTTCAGATATATATTTGTATATACTGAATGCACTTAATATAAACATACACATATCAGCTGCCATCCATTTTACACAAACTACCAGCTGGCTCTCTCACTCTTCCTCTCTCTCGTTTAGAGAGGCTGACCCAGCAACGTGTTATGTATGTATGTGTGTACATACATAAATGCATATATACATATAGACTGTTTTCGCACGCACTTCGTCATGCGCACCATGTGCTTTTAATATTTTGTGTTGCTCTTCGTTCTCTTCACCCAACAATTGTATTCCTCTTCACACATGCCGATCAAAACAATCCCACAACACATACACATACATATGAATGTCAATGATACCAACAAATAGAGGAATTTATGCTTTTCCTCTGTTAGGCTTTGTGTGTTTTATTTGTGATATGTATTTTTCAGCTCTACAAAAGCTTATCAAATTATTGCAAAGTTTGCGAACCACGTGTTTTGTTATTCGTCTCTCAAAAATCTAGCATTGTTGCTTGTAGTTTGTGTTTCCAATTTACGAACTCTCAAACACAACTGGAAATACATATGTACCTGAATATTGTTATGTATATATATGTAGATATACTCGTATAGGTACACATGCTGTATATTATTATAGACTAACGATAAGGATGAGCGACCTTTTTTTCCGACACGTTGATTGCTCTTACCATTTGTACAGTTAATTAAGTCGGCTTAAATGGGGAAATTATATGTGATAAGAGATTATGTCACAGTTCATAAAATAAGTTCCACTGGTTATGATGGATTAGGTTTTGTAGCAGTTTAATCCTTACTATATCAAAATGTTTAAAGTATTAAGCTTTTAAGGCAAAATTAAACAAAGCATTGTGAAACTCTTAAATTTTAAAATATTGATCTGTAAAAATCAACCGGACATGATCGTGCACTTTCTTTAGAGATTTTTTTTTCCATTTTTCAATCGTCATGTCCGTAAACATCGTGATCTGATGTGGGGTTATCAGCATCTCCACGAGGGCTAAGAGCGCCTATTGCTTTCAACAATACATGCCATACATTAACATGTGTGATTTCATCGAAATCAAAATAATGCGATTGTCATTTAAATGATTAAACACTTTTTTTTTTGATCTTTGGCCACCATTAATATATATTCTGGCATTTTGTAAAAAAAAGTTTTTTTTCCTTGTCTGACGCCAGAAACCCAAACATAATTTTCGTGTTATAAATTTCAAGTGACATTGAATTTCGCTGTCATTCGCAAAATGAAAATCCAAATTATCAGCAATTTCCAGCGTCTGGTTTATATTTTCAGCAGGGTTGGCGGCATTGCCTGGGCACAGTTCTTTCAAAAATTCCTCCCTTCTAATTTTAAACCGACTCTTATCTTTTGCAGACAAAATGTGCGATCAAATCAGTGATGCTATCTTGGATGCCCATCTCCGACAGGATCCCAACGCCAAGGTGGCATGTGGTAAATATAAAAAATTATTTAAAATGTCAAGCAATTAAATGAGATGAATAATAAATAATAATTGCACTACTCTCACAAGAAATTCTCTCAACTTAAAATTAAAACTTTTATTTTATAAAATGGAAGAAAACTAGCGAAAATTATAGCAACATTTTTTACATGTGCACTTATAGTTATGGAAATTAGAAATAAATAAGCGATTTCTAGAAAGTACGTAATTGGTGCTATTACTTTTTTCGCAAAATATTGTAAACATGACAAGAATGCTCAGAGCTAAAACATCCAGCAAACGAATAATAAATAAGCAGAACAGAGCCGGGCATCGGTGCGTTTTTGATGCTGCGACAATTTCAAACAATAAACAATAGCAGTCATAGTAATAACAATAATGACAAGAAAGCAAACAATGTTAAATCAACAAAGTGTCACATATGAATCCACACAGAATTTGCATGATCTTTAATCAAAATCCTTTTTAAATTGTGTTTATTCTAAATAGAAACTGTGGCAAAGACTGGCATGATTTTACTTTGCGGCGAAATCACATCGAAGGCGGTGGTCGACTATCAGAAGGTAGTCCGTGAGACGATTCAGCACATTGGCTATGACGACTCTTCGAAGGGTAAGTATCTCCTACAAGTTGAGGAAAATCTCTTCCTTATTGGGTGGGTGTGCGAAAAACAATTGAACAACAATTACGTGTTATACTACAACATATGTTAAATATGATAATTAAATGAAATACCATACCAAATCAACCCAAAATCAAAAAGGTTTCGATTGGAAGACGTTGAATCTGCTCGTAGCTATTGAACAACAATCTCCCGATATTGCCAACGGCGTTCATGTTAATCGCGAAGAAGAGGATGTCGGCGCTGGTGACCAGGTATAACAAAGCATATCCGTACCCTAATTATCGACTAAGTGATGCCGAAGAATGTGTGCGTTTGTTTGTTATTATTATTATGTTCACATTTCGTTTAATATTATTCTCTAAATCATAGCGTTTTTTTTATATACATACATATATTTATCTCATAGTTACTTTTTCGCTTGAAGACCAAATCAAAAACCCATATTCTTGTTATTGTTCTCTAGGTCGAAAATGTTCTTTTTTTTATTTTAAAATATTAACTGCAAAGAGAACATCGTGTAAATTATATTCCTAAAATTTAAAATATTTGTAAAATTCAGATATTTGCTTAAAAGTATTAATTGTTGAAAGGAAATCTTGAAATCTATCTTCTCTGTATATGGATCGAACAGTTTGTTTTGATATTTTAAAAAATGATATCACAAAAATTGGTTGATCATTGTTTTGTATAATCATCTAAAAGGGCTCAAACGACATTTGATCTTAATGCATACACATATTCATGATGATTTGAAGATGTTGATTGAACAAGTTATCTTCGATTGGGCTGCATATATGAAATACATTTTGGGACTTCTCACTATATACACATTAATCTTCATTTTAACAACATCTAAGAGAATATCTCAAAAATTGCATGCGAAAGAAAATTCCCTTTGCGTTGAACTCCCAAGGAGGAAAGTGTGATATTTGTGGCAATTATAATCAAATCAGCTAGGATTACAGCAGCAAACCAATAAGGAGCGCGCTCCTTTGTCGAGCGGAAAGAATGGTGTCGTTGTCGTGCTTGTTTAAAAATATGTTTTCATATACAATCCAAAAACTGAAATTTGATGCGATATGTTGTAGTATTAAAAGGGGTTAACCTCATAACTAAAACATTACTTACCATTACTTATGTATTTCCAATTTGTGCTGCGCTCTCTACTTTTTATCTCTTTCGTTTCATATAAAACCAAAACACACACGATACATTAACCTTATATTGATACCTAACAATACCTAATTCGCAAACGGTTCTATAAACGTCGTACAAAAAGGTTTCGATTATAAAACATGCAACGTGCTTTTGGCATTGGACCAACAATCGCCTGAAATTGCTGCCGGTGTGCATGTTAATCGTGCTGAGGAAGAAATCGGTGCCGGAGACCAGGTGTGAACTAAGACCAAGTACAAATTTATTCATTTCTCGGCTGGCCGAGTTTAATATGCCCTTTCCAAGGAACTATCTATTTGTCGGTTACGGAAAATTATCAACAGTATATTTAAATAACACGTATGGAAAGAGTGTAATTAATAATCACATGTACAACTTGTGTTGCATATTTTTTCTTTCTTATTTATATGCGTAACTAATATTAAATGAATGCCTAAAATTCCTTTTAAATCAATTCGTTTTATTTTGAAACGGAATTGTGTAATATCGCGCACATCGCTGTTATAACTTGAAAAATATTCTCGTATATGATATCCAAGTTGACCTTTTCATATTCAAATCTAATGTGACATTATCGACACATCGTACTGTATTTGTGTTATGCTTTCATTTTGGTGTATTTTTAAATTTGTAATTTAATCGTAACTCTCCCTCCAGCCACGATTACATTATTTATTGCATATGTTGCTTGCTAACCTTTCATCAAAATGATGTAATATTTCACTTAAATTAACAAATTAAAGCATTGCTTTTTAATGTTAATGTGCTTTTGCATAACACAATTTTCATTACTAATTCGATCTTTCGATTAATTACAGGGTATTATGTTTGGCTATGCCACCGATGAGACTGAGGAATGTATGCCTTTGACAGTGGTCCTGGCGCATAAGCTAAACGAAAAGATTGCCGAGCTGCGTCGCTCGGATGTGTTCTGGTGGGCTCGTCCCGATTCCAAGACACAAGTCACCTGCGAATATCTGTTCAATCAGGGATCGGCTGTGCCTAAGCGTGTGCATACAATTGTTGTGTCCATGCAGCATTCGGACAAAATTACGCTTGACACTCTTCGCTCCGAGATTATGGAGAAAGTTGTAAAAGTTGTTATTCCCGCCAAATACTTTGATGCCAATACCATTGTGCATATAAATCCCTGCGGTCTGTTCGTCATTGGTGGCCCAATGGGTGATGCGGGTTTGACTGGCCGTAAAATTATTGTGGATACATATGGCGGTTGGGGTGCACATGGCGGTGGCGCATTCTCTGGCAAAGATTTCACCAAGGTCGACAGATCGGCGGCATACGCAGCACGCTGGGTGGCCAAGTCTCTGGTCAAGGCTGGTCTCTGTAAGCGCTGCCTGGTGCAAGTCTCGTATGCCATTGGTTTGGCCGAGCCGCTTTCCATAACCGTCTTTGATTACGGCACCTCCCATAAGTCACAAAAGGAACTTCTGCACATTATCAAACATAACTTCGATCTACGACCCGGTATGATCGTAAAGTAAGTGCAGGATTCATATTATATCATGTAGCTAAAATGTACTTATTTTAATTATATATTTATTTCTTTTACCATACAGAGACCTAAATCTGCGCCAACCAATTTACCAGCGCACCAGCACATATGGCCACTTCGGTCGTGATGGCTTCTCATGGGAGCAGGCAAAGCCTTTGGATATCAATTGACTAGACGCTGACAGCGCCTCGTCGTCGCAGTCGTCGCCGTGTGCTAAAAAACGAAGGACATTTACAGAAACAACAACAACAGCAACGTAATTTTTAGTTATTAGTTAAAAAGTAAGTCAGGCAGCAGTGGGCTTGGCAGCTTTTTAGGCTTTTTCAATGCTAAGCTATAATAATAAATAAACTCCCCTCTATAGTTCATACATATTGTGTGTGTATGCAGCCATTTATACAATTCAGTTGTACTGGTCAAATCTGCATATTCATTATCTATATATGTACAATCTGTCAGTAGCAGCGAATATAGCTCAATTACCAATTCAAGAGCATCTGTTTTATCTCAACCATTTGTTATTTACCATATCAGAAAACATTTTAAATTTACATTTTTTGAATTTTTCATTTTTAAGAACTGTAAATTTTAAATATTATTTTGTGCACTTAAATAATTATTTACTTTTCGTATGCTTTGAATATAATTTTTAATATCCTGTGCCATAAAATGGGCATAAAATAGACTTTGGACCGTTGTGCAATTGTATGCTGTAAAATATAAATTATTTTTGATACGCATCAGAAACGAAGTCGATCGATCCTGCTAAGTCTACTTAATTATTCGTAATATATGCAAGTTTGTGTAGATCAGGCCAGACTTGGGTACAGGGTATCTTGTAGTCATGTAGAGCATTCTTAATTGTTCATTAATTGCTATTTTGTCTTTTGTCGATGTTGGTATTCAACCAAAACTTTTAATCAACTTAAGTGTACATTACTTAGACTTACCAAGTTTTGTATTTGCTGTATTTTCCTTTACAAAAATATATTTTTGAATACAATTATAGAGGTTTTATTTATTATTTGTGTTTGTTTATTGTTGTATGTTATTATATTGTTATGGCAAACCGGCGAGGATGTGGCGCGAGAATGTTGCATAAGCTGATCTAGGTTTAAATATGTCTTATATTCAACTTAGAAGTAGATATTTGCTTATTTAAAGTATTAGATTATCTGGCAACTACGAAACATTCTAAAATTGTTGAAGGTGAAAGTAAGCTCGTCTGATTTTAAAGAATAATTTAATATAGCGCAGAGCTTAAATATCTCGGACTGCGCTTAAGCATGGTAAGTTCATCATGTGTATAAATAAATATGTTCATATATATACGTACTCTAGAAATAAGTTTTTTTTTTTTGACCCAAAATCAAAGCAAGACGAGTAAAACTAAAAAAAGGCCTCTAGCCGTTTTCAGAGTCAACCGGCAAGAATATCGTAAGGGCATGACAAATGTCTGGCTGATCCAATTATGAGAATAACGTCTGACAACTAAGTATTGCAGCAGCCAGTTTTCAACACGTTACAAACAGTATTCGAAATGCCAAAATAAAGTGCTGCTCAATGAATTTATAAGAAGCGCGGCACAAATGATATTTCAAGTAGTTGTCGTATAAAAGATTTAAATAAATTAATGTAATAATAAATATATTTAATAAGTTCGTATTTTTCGATCGCATTTCGTGGGTGCCTGAAAAAAGTAAGCCAAAGTAGACAGTAAAATATTACCGTTATTTATTTTACGAAAATTGCTTTGTTGGGAAATAAATTCATTTTCACATTTTCACCAATTAAACAATAAAAGTGCCGTTTAAAATTAATCACGAGCTCTGCCGTTCTATATTTATACATTTCAATCCTAGTTAAAGTAAATGGCGTAAGATTGAATATAATAAAGTTATTGCTTATGATATCTATTTCTATTCATTTATATGCTTATCTCAAGGGAGCGTACTTAGTTGATTGTAAAAGAGGTGGGTTATAAAGGGGCGGGAGAGGGTTTTTAATCTGCTTAAGCTCATGGCTTTTGTGTGGGGAGTTTTCTTTTTATTATTATTATTATAATTTTTCCATTCCCAGATATTGTTCACACCAATTAATTGTACGTAATTATGATAAACCAATGACCAAAATAGTTTTAAGGCTTCCAAACGAAACATTTTAGAAGTTATACGAAGTGAAATTGAAGTGTTTTACCAGCAGTTGCAAGACAAAAGCCGCAATCGGATTTGCCACCGAGTTTTTCAATCTTTGTCGTATCATTATATAGGCCGCAGACGTGAAGAGAAAATAGAAACCAAGTAAACAGCTCACAGACCATAAATAGTTAATGTTCTCAAAGCCAAGAAACGTCAATAAAAATTGCGACTTCTTAAACATGCAGAAAATTTCGGCATCACAAATTGTATCGCCTCGTCCGTAATCATATAGAGCAGCCACTAAACCCTCCATACCATGGCGTAGAAAACTGAGCGACATCAGAAATCGCATTATCGGTGATATATAGATTTCCTTGCCAAAACCAATGCCATAGATCGAAAGTAAAATTAGGGGAACAGCCAGAACTGGTCCCATAAACATGCTATTCTATTTAGAGAATAATAATTATTAATAAATAAAACTGTATTATGTATTTCTCACACTTACCACCAGGCTAAGTCTACTGGATATGAGAAGGCCAAAACTGTCCGAAGTAAGGGCCGTTAAAAATGCGACTGTGAAGAGCATGACGAAGCGAAACCATTCCAGGGGCTGACTGGACATTAAGTACACAATTGTCAAATAAATGACGGCCAGGACAAACATTAGCGGCAGCTTAGCAGATATCATAGCGGCATAATAAGAGCTTAATCGATACCACTGATTGAAATATTCACGCTTCAACAGCTTGATCTCCGTGGGAACTGCAGTTAGAAAAAAGCGCACTTAAAAAAAAAGAAAGAATGCTTAAGCGAAATAAATTTACATTGCAATAACACCGGCATCATGGGCAGATACAAATAAGCAATGACAATGGTGAACATGAAGCCAAAATTGAATAAGGCCTTTGAAGCATGTGTTCCCACGCCGACGTAAATACCTCCCACAATCATGGCCAGAATTATATTCATATAAATCTTAAGTTTGATGTGCGACTGCAAAAAATAAGTTATATTTAGTAAAAGCGATTGATTTTGTACATAAAGTTACTCACTTTGTCGCGCCACATTTGGAGCATCATTCGCATGAGCAGCAGTTTGTATTGCATCCACCACGTGGACTTCGGGCTTAGGAGCTTTGGATTAATTTCCTCCTCGAATTGTTCAATTTCATAGTAGGAGGAGGCACCCGATGTTGTATCCGATTTTGTTGGTGTCACCTTGCCACTGGCCACGGCTGGAGTCCAGCGGGAGACTCTGCCATTGCTCGTTGCCTGCACCATGCGATCGTGATAATTGTTGCCGTACTCGTTGCATGCCACTTCGATTATAAAGTCCGCAGGATTGTAGGTGAGCGGACAGGACAGACCTATGTGCTTCATATATGGCACAATGTTCGCTCCACTCCCCTGATAGATGCACTGACCCTCGGCGAGCACGTACACCTTGTCAATCATTTCGAAAATCTTTGCAGATGGGGTGTGCATTGAGCAGATGACGGTTCGTCCACCGGATGCCAACATTTTGAGCAGTGCAATGCATTGGGAACTAGACAGATCGTCGAGGCCACTGAAAGCATCAGATGAAACAATAATTGGTTAGCTCCTCTTTACGGTAGCTACATACATATGGTTTAAACTTACGTTGTCGGCTCATCCAGAAATAATATGGGTGGATTGTTTAAGAGTTCGAGCGCAATTGACAGCCGTTTCCGCTCTCCGCCGGATATCCTTTCCGTCTTGGTGTTCTCAGCACTTTTTAAACGCAACATTGCCAAAATTTCATCAATCTAAAATGTAGAACTGAGCTATTTAGTCTTTTTTTTAAATATTTTTCTTATTTATTTAGATACTTTATGTCAACTAAAATCAGTCAACAAAAAAATTGTACAAAAAGTAAAAATAGATAACATTAAATTAAAAAATGAAGGAATATTTATAAGAGTTGTTGTTGAGCTGCTTACCACTTCAAGTTTTTGCTGCAATTTTAACTCATTTCCCAATTTTAAGTTAGCCGCCAGAAGCATCATCTCACTCACAGTAAATTGCAGGTCGAGAACATCTGTCTAGTAATTAATTAAATTAATTAAAAATGAAAAATACAAAATTAAATTCTTTGTAAAGCATTATATATCAAATTAATTTTGCTAATTAACAACATACCTGCATAATATATCGAGACATTTTGCGAAAGATTCGCATGTCCCGCGGACTGTTGTTGACCAGAATCTCACCAGCTGAACCAACCGCTCTGTAGATGAGTTCTCAACTGATAATATCAGTATAATTTAAAACGTTAACTGCCTTACCCAAATCCTGCCAGTAAGTTTAACAGTGTTGTTTTGCCTGCACCGGAGGGTCCCAAGATTGCCGTAAGCTCATGTGAACGGAATTCACCATTAACATCGCGCAAAACTTGTTTAATATTTTGTGCTGCTCATAAAGAAAATTCACGTAAATTAAAAAATTATAGACACTAAGTTTACGGCCACAAGTAGAAGATATGTATTACTATTTATGGCAAATAAATTCAGTAAGCATTACTTAAATGCCAATGGTATACGAATAAAACTTGCCATTCCTCTGATCAGGCACGTCGTATGAAAGTCCTGCAAATTCCAAATTCACCGGCGGCCAGATGGGCAAATACTTTAATCCGTTCGACTGATTGTCCTCTGTGTCAGCTAATTCAACACTAATCGCATTTATATCGCTGCTGTAGTCAAGCGAACTGCCGCTCTGGGAGCATGTGGTGCCCTTTACACCATGATCAAATTGCATTGTGACTTCTCTTTCTCACCGGGTGCCCATTAAGGACATTCTCAGTTTAGTGAGTTAACTTGGTTAAAAATTGAAAGAAAATTAGAACATGTGAATTTGGCCGATATTCAAGCTCATAGTTTGAATATCTGTAAAAGAAAAAAATCAGCGTTTTTTTTTATAGATAATTAAACGTAGGTTTAAGTTCAATTATTCACTTCATATACAATATGATCGACGTGGTAACCTTTGTGTGCTTTCAGTCCAATCACTATCTTGTGCTAGGGTACAACTTTGTTTATAAAAAATAAGATTGACTTAAGTAATTAACAGTGTAATTAATATGTGACTGAAGTAATATGTGACTGAAGTACAGACATATTAATTACACTGTTAATTTCACACATTTAATTGATAGGTGTACCTGACAGATAATCTGTCAAAAGGCTATTGTAATAGGAGTAATTATCAGTATCACAATTAAAAAACGTGCCTTCATCTATTATATTTGAGTGGATTGCTATACTTAAATGCATTAAGTTTATATACATATTAATCTGTTTCTGTTAACGTATTTAGTAAATGAACTTCGTTTTTACTTATTCAATTCACATTAAATTAATTATGTATCAGCCACACAATATTATACAAATTAAATAAATATCAGAATTATATTTTAACAGCTTGACATTTAAAAATTCAAATTGACATATAAAAAAATATATATATATATATGTATATATATTTATATATAAATATATATATATATATACATAATTAAGTATGAAATCACCCAATATTCCTAAATGTATTTATATACATAGTATCTGTTTTGTATTTATTAAACATGCTTTGTTTTTTAATTATCAAATCAAATTAAATTAAATAAATATACATATAGTTGCTTGATTTTTTTTTTTTTTGCAAAGCTCAGAGAAATGTTTTATTTTATTTCCACGACTTCTTATTTGTCCGATCTATAATAATTATTACCATTGCACACACATAATATGGAAAATATGCATTAAATATTGTTCAGCTGTGCCCCTTCAATGCTTAACACTCACTGGTGATCGAAATAAAAATGTGGGAGCTTAATTGCTCTAATGTTCCGCTTCAATTAAACAAAAGCTAAATGCGTTAACATTTCTCTCGGCTTCCAGAGACTAACTACACAATGTGCCTTCGCCCTCTGAAATCAAATTTTGCACTGAGAAACTCGTTTCTCTCGACTCTCGGCACTAGAGGCGAATAAGTTCTGACGCTGCGCAGCTCATTTAAAAAATATATAAAAATGAATTCTGATTTTCAATTGATTTCAAAGTAGTTGAACAACTGACCGCAACTGTCTGTCTATCTGATTATTTCTGGGGGTTGCTTCTCGGAACTTTCTACCAAAAAAAAAAAAAAAACACGACTTGCTCAGACTTTTGCAATTATCACGTTGCGCCGTGTTAGCTTCAGATAAGCTCAGTATTTGGGGCCATCTAGCATCCACTTATCATACAGTATTTAGCTGCAGCGGAAATTGTATTCTGATTTGTGGCACTAACTAGTACCAGCGACATCGTATTTGTTGGGTGCGCAGTTTAGAGCACAACATTAGGTCAGCTTATTTAATCGGTTTATCTCTGCATTTACTGATAATAGGCTATTTACATGTAAGAAAATATAACACAATTTCATTGTAAACACAAGTGCCAGTGCCATTTACTTTCGATTGGGGCATTTGGGCAGTCGCCTCTCTTAATATACGTTTGTATACAATCAACTGCGTGACCATTGCACCGAATTGCGCTTACATATTTATTTCATTTATTTTGATTTTTATTTTTGTGAAATAGGCATTGGTAATTGCCACTACAATACGGTGGAACATTTAAATCGTACTTTTTGTGCCAGTGTTCACAATTATTTCTTTAAAGGCTTGTATACAAAAGTGTTTATTACATTCTTTGTTGAAATGTAACTAATGGTGCATGCAAGTGCAGTGAATGAACGCATGTTGAAGCATATCTGATATGGTTTTGTATGACATATAGTTTTAAATACGTTGTTCACTATTAAATGAAATCAGTGCATGACTCACAATATATAGTATTTTATGTCAATATGTATCTATACGTAAATAATAAAGACTCAAGGCCTTTCAACTTCGAAGCTCCTGACTTCGGATGCAATTCAATGAACTTTCTTGCCGGTATGCATATAAAATAAATGCATACATCAATTTAATACAACTGTGTCTGTGCATACAAATGTACATATGCTAGTGTATATAGTATATACGAAGTCGAACGATTTACTTCGTCTTGTCGTCAACGTTGTCGACTAGCAAGTTCATTGAACGGATTTCAAATACTATGAACTCGTGTGCACTATTTTACTTTTTGATATTAAAAAGTTCGCCGGAACTGGCTGAAAAGCTGCTTCTGCTACACCCACTCCACTTTCTATTCGGATATGTATTTATTATTTCCCTGGTCTTCCACTCTCTTCACAATAGCGTAGCGGGTGTGCTGAATGCATGCAACAGCGTGGATAGCGACAGAGACGGCGACGGCAACGACGACGACACCAATGACTTGTTGCACCGAGAAACGAAAATGTACTGAAAACAAATGAAGGAAGAATGATAGAGTTTTGCGGGCTGACAGGCACATACAGCACACACACATATACGCGACCAGCGATGTGTGTAGGTATGCCTACACACACACATGCATTGGGGGAAATGCATATGTATTACGCACGCACGCGAAAGCGTGTTGCGCACTTAAGCTGAGAGAAAAACACGCATACTATCTGCCCAGCACACAAAGAAAATACTCTAAGAATTCTTCTAGGGGAAGAGAAGTATCTTCAATTGTGTTCTAATCGGGAATCAAGTTTCATTTTTGTACACTCAGAAAAAGATCACACTGAATTTTAGACTGTTGCATTACTTTCGGCGCTAATTAAACCTTGAACTTTATTATTTAGGAAGTATATTTCTAAAAACCAGGGGGTTTCTTTTCTTAATTTCAAGATACATTTTTCTAAAATTTAGAAAAAATATGTATAATTTGTAGTCTTTTTTTTATATATGTACCAGCAAGCAACTCTAAACAACATTTTTTTGCTGCTCATATTGTTTATAAACATTAGTATCTTAAGATTTCACATGTGCCACAATTTCAGACAATTTCTAAATTCAAATAATTTATATCTAAAAAACGTAAAATTTTAAGGCGATTCTGCCGATTCTGCCCCCTGATCCAACGTAGACAAAAGCTAAACTTTTCGTTTTCTGAGTTTAACAAGACTTGTATGGGTGAGTTTAGGATCTCTCATCTAGATGCTCTTCGACAGAATGATGCTTTTGGAATATAAATACAATAAAAATATGTTCAGGAAGTTAAATCGATCATTCGTTTGGCAAGCTAAATTGTAATTATTTATACAAATTGCTTAAAACCGGCTTTTCTTTTGCACATTATCATATTTATAAATTTCCCCATTTTTTCTATGTAAACTTCTTGTTTTCTTAGTTGGTGTCTTCTTCTTAGCCTTCTTTAGGTACGACCTACCGCAAAATGTTTATACCCTGTGCTCGGAGACTATTAATAAAAAGGTGTAATACAGTTTTGTATGTGTATTGAATTGCAGAAGTGGACAACTTCGGATACGTTAAGTAAGATACATCTTTTGCTAACTAGTATCAGGGGTATTTTTGAGATTATCATCTAATATGATTCGACTCCTTATATCCACAAATGTTGCTACAGAGTATATATTGTGTTTATTATTGTAAATACATGGTATTAATTTGTTTAGGTGATTACTCTGGATAACTTGTTCCCGTGTCTCTCGCTCTTAATGTCGACTCATCGTGTTTACAGCTCTGTCGGGCAACAATCATAAAGCAGTTGCAAGCAACCTGAAAACGGCGGTAAAAATAAATGGAGACTTATATTTTATTTGTATTTATTTACCTATGTCGAGGTACGAAGTTAAAATTTACATATCCAGAGTTGACAGCCTCTGTTCAATTTCAATTCAATTTCGTTCGCCACATATTTCAATACATTTACCTATCCCTTAAAGTAAGTTTCGTTTGCCAGTCAGTTGCAAGCCACAAAAATGTGTAACCATTTTAATCATTACAAATGTATTGCAAAACTATATATCCAATAACAGAACAGCTGCGGTCAAAATAATAGTAGTGCACAAATATATTTTGGAAAATGATTTTAAAAAAAATACGTAAAATATAGTAAAATAATATGAACATTTTAATTAAACACAAGGAATCATCAGTAAAGATCAACATTAAAAGTTGGCATAACTTTAAAATGTATTAACAAAAAAATTGAAATTAGATTATATTATATTATTAAAATATATTATTATTATATTATTAAATGGATCATTACAATAGTAGTGGAATAATAGTGAAGTTTTTTAGATTTGCCTGGTGCTAAATAATATTTCTAAGGACTAGATATGATGGGTTGTTATATTTTACTACGTTAAGTATTTGGAAAACAATAGTATTTTAAGAATTTCCCATATAAGAAATCAAACATTTTGAAGAGCAACTGTGCATATCTATATGGAGTTTAAATCGCTGACCAACAGACCACCAGTCAACAATGCACCAGGAACATGTTGCCGTCTTATTATGTATGTACATCCACACATACACATAGATACACAAATATACATGGAGGCGCTGACGCAGCAGAAACTGTCTCGCCTAACAGATTTAACGGTAGGTCTACCCCATTGCAAATTGAACCAAACCAAACCTGCTATACCTGCCTTTAGAGAACTTAACCAACTTACTGGGGTTAATCTCCGAGTAATGAATCGGAAATTATTTCAATCGGAAACGTGGGTTACACCTTGTCAATGCTTGGATTCTCTGCGCTCGTTAATTGCTTTCAAATGGAAGAGGTTAAAAAATACGTCCTTATTTATATATTTGTAGCACACACGAGGTTTTTTGAGTGCGCATATAGAATATTCAATATCTTTTAAAATAAAGTAAAATTAAAATACAAAATGTATTTATTTAAAATTAAAGGACTTCTTTCCCCACCTTGCTACAAACTGAATAAATTAATATTCTTTTAAAATGAAAATGCCTGTAAATAGAAAACACTTAAAATTGTATTGAACTTTATTACAAAAATCATTCAATATTAAACTGTTATAAAGCAATAAAAAATAAGAAACTCACATTTGTTCGTGTAAATATACAAAATTTAAAGAAAAAATGGCGATACAATTTTTATTTCATGAATAGACTCCCTTATACGATTATAATTTTCGTATTTTTTTCATTTGATTTTAAGTTAATACATTTTTTTTTGTATTTGAAATGTAGATCCGTAATTTTTTTTCCCGAAACCCAATATATTTCTCAATTGGGTATTTTACTATAAATGTAATTGTTCATTGGTTTGTAATTTTGTTTTTTAAATTCAGATCACTGTGGTACTATCACACATAAATGAATCTATTTTACGAAAACTAAGCGTTCCAGTTCTAAGACAGATTAGTGAAATGTTCGTAGATACATTTGGGGTACATACATATACATACAGAAAGCTTTAAACCCAACAATAAAAAAAACAATAATATTACATTTATTAGCGTGTGGTCTTAAGCTTCCAGCGCAAGAAGAGGTAGGCCGATACCCGCAGCACTACAAAAATAACAACGAGCGCCACAATATCGAGTGTGAAATTCGCATTGACCATGTCTAATTCCTCCAACGTGGTTATGGGTGACTTAAAATGACAATACGTCTGGAAGCACTTGAGTTTTTCTCGTGCATATCCATAGGTGGCCAAAGCCGTACCCTCGAACCCATAACGAATATACGATAGATAAGTGATCCACCGCAAATAAACGGGTATTGCGTCGAACGAAACGAAGAAACCGGAGAAGAGGAGGAACGGCACCGACATCACGGGAGCCAGGAAAACACCATTCTGAACATTCATGGCAGCGCCGACGACCAGACCCACAGATTGAGCTACAAAAGAAATCATCAGACAGGCCGAGAGGAACATGCTGAAACGGAACAGTTCCCAGGGCTGTGAGGTATAAAAATATACGATGGATACGTAGATGATGCAGAAAATGGCCTGTGAAATAAAAATATATGTGTAGAATAATAGTTAATAACTAAACTAATAATAAATACTATAGACTATCAACACTCACCTGGAATGGTAGATCAGCAACTGAGATGGCTAAATAGTATGACTTCAGCGAATACCAGCGATTAAAGTTCTCTTTTAGCAATACAGGCATTTCAAGTGGGACTGAAAATATTTATATTATTGTGTTATATAAATACAATTTCTATCAAACAGATTGACTTACATGACAAAATCGTAATGGTCATTGATGTGTACATCAAGAACAACATGTTGAAAAACAAAAAGCCCAAATTACTTAGCACTTTGGCGCCGTCGTTGCCAATATCGTAGTACAGGGCACCAATCAGAAAACCAACCAAGAGATGAGCAAACAAACGCAAGTACATTAAAGTCTAAAACAAAAAAAAAAAAAACAATTAATCTTAAAAGCATAAGTGAGCTAAGTATTAATAGCTATAATTCCCAGAACGTACCCAATCGCGGTAACTGAAAAGCAGTGTTCTCTTTAGAACTACCCAGAACTGATGAAATTGCGATGTTGGATAGCGTTCCGGCGACGTGATTTCCTCGGAAAGTAATGCAGTTGCACAATTATCCGATTTGTCCACATCAATCATGGCGTCACCTTTCTCATTGGTGGTTACCACCACAGCTTGCTGTGAGGCCAATCCGTTCGTGTCCTTGACAATGTCGTTGACCATGCCATTGAGCAGGCCATTGTTCAGAGTGAGATTATCCTCGTACTTGCTGCCACTAACGTTGGACAGATCGTTCTTGTCCAGAATAGCTTTCAGATTTTGCACCTTGACCAGATCGTTGCGTGCCTTGAGACCCGCATAATCGGCCGATGATCGAATGTCCCGTTTGCCATTGTCAATGGCCTCGACCAGTTTCCGGGTGTGATCACCGTGCTCGCCGCACGATACCTCAATTACATAGCTAGCCGGATTGTGGTAGCTAGGACACTCCAGGTTCAGGGTGGATAAAAAAGGCACCAGTTGCTTTGTGCTACCCTGATACACGCATTGCCCATCCGCAAGCGTGTAAAGCTGATCAAACATTTCAAAGAGTCGAGCCGATGGCTGATGAATTGTACAGATTACAGTACGTCCACCAGCGGCCAACATTTTCAACAGATGAATACATTGGAAACAGGTCGAACTATCCAGCCCCGAAGTGGGCTCATCAAAGAACATAATTGGCGGATTGCTAACCAACTCCAGAGCGATCGATAGACGTTTCTTTTGGCCACCGGACAAGTTGCGAGTCATTGTGTTGCGATGCTCGCTCAAACTTAGAGTCAATAGAATGTCATCAATCTGCAAAAATAAACCATATTTTATTTACATGTATATCGAATAATTTATGAGTTTTTTGTAAGCTTGGTCTATCTGAGAATTCACGATTAGACGTGATGAATTTATAGCTTCAAATTCAAACTAAATTCTCAATCTAAATTAGTTTAACTATATTTAAAATAACATAAATCAAAGATTTAACTTTTACTTCTAATAATAGGCAACCTACATCATTTATCGACTAGGCAAAACTTACGCAATTAATTTGTATATTTGTTCATATTCCTCAGAAATAAATCATATTTTACATAAATATCGAATATTTTATGTCTTATTTAAGTATGAACTATTTGAGAATGCACGATAATAACACATATTCTATTGACACCTGATGTAATTAAGCACACAATCTAAATAAGAGAGCTTCCCATTACAATTCCAAACTAGTTTCTACCCTACTTAAACTATATTTAAAATTTAATAAATTTAACTTTCAACTTCTTCCACTGGAAACAGGTACGAGTATGATCGAATATATATAGCCGCGATCCACTTACAATTTATTTGCACAGGGTATACAATTACTCATATCATTGGATCGCCATCAAAAACGACAAGCTAACTTAAAACTGGTTTTCAGATTGTATTTTCAGACTGTCTTGAATGTTAAAAATAAAACTCAAAAACATTTTCTAAGCTACTTTTAATATAGCACTTCGAATTGGTTGTTGAACCTGGTTAGCCTATTGATGAAATTATTGACAATTGTCTAGACACGGCTAGTGGGTGCTTCAATCAAACAAAGCCAAAAGTACAATGTATACTTGATTTGATGTTTATATTTACCATTGAGTTCTTTTCGACTTTTGTGAACTTTTTGCTCAGCTTTAAATTTGTTGCCACTGTCATTGCTTCCTGTACGGTTAAGTTGCCGTGCAGCTGATTATCCTGCATTATGTATGCCGACAATTTGCGAAAGGTGCTCAGATTTCGTTCTGCACCATTCATGGTAACGCTGCCTTCAATATTTGACGTTCTGGCGGGATGGAATTTAAGAAGATTTTTCAGTTAGTATGCATTATTATTTGTATATGTCTGCCCGTTTATATATGAGTGACCGGTTATGTGTGTGTTTGTGCACAAATTTGCCTTTAGTCTTCGTACTTATAAAGAACGTACGTATAAACCCGAAGTAGAGAAGCGATTCATAAGTACAGTAATAAATACATATACTTGTACAAGGTTGGTGCGAAGTTCAGTTACGCTTAGCGCTTAGATCAATATTCATATAGGAATGTGTGTACACTCAATGTATGTACAATGTATGGTATGCAATGATAATAAAATACAAGAAATAATGGTTATCTTTGCCATGGAATAAAAACAGTTAAACAGTCAGACGGACATGAAGAAGTATGTATACATTATAGGGTCGGAGGCGTGTTTTTCAAAGCGTTACACACCTCACGACAAAATTGTTAGACCGAGAAAAAAAAACAGATTACACGCCGGAAACATTGCTTCATTGCGATCGAGCTCGTCGCTCATATAGTTTCATGGCTATCACGCAAAAATAAATTTTTAATATTTAAATTGAATATTTAAACATTTAAACATAGAAAATTATATTATAATTCAATAATACTTTTATGTGTACTTACTTGTAGCCTGACAAAATATTGAGTAAAGTACTCTTTCCAGCCCCTGATGGTCCCATGATAGCAGTAAGTTCTCCAGAACGCAAGCGCCCGCTGACTCCTTTGAGAATAGTTTTGGCATCTGTAAAAATAATTTATTAAACGATTAAAAATTTAGTTATTTGTAGAGTATTTTAAGAAACTGTTTAGATTTTCTACAGAAAATTATTCAACTCAAAAATAAATATAATAGACAATTTGGGGTTCAATGGCCCTTACGTACTTATTTTACTACTTTCCATAACAGAAACATATAACTGCTCATCATAACGTGCATATTAATAAGCAGATAAGTGCATCATAAAAAATATATATATATACATTAATATATAAGAATATTGCAATATGAAAATTACGCACTGTGGATCTGAAAAAGATTGCTCAGACAGCATCCAAAATGTTACCAAACTTGTTTTGTCAAGATTCCAAAGCAAAGTCCATTAGTCGGTAGTTTTAGATCATATATATTCGAATTGTCTTTCACGCGACTAGAAACTCAAGACACGAGAACCTTTTTTTTTGTGCTCGGTAATTAAATGCGAATATATATGTTTGTTGCAAATTAAATATATGGTTGTCGGCTTGAGTTTTATTTCCCAGTTATGGCCAAGTATATAACTGTTTCATCGTTTCACAAGCATTGCAAGACAAGGTAATTAAAAAAATGCTTTATAACTACAGCTCAACGTGTCATGACCTGAAACTTGCAGTTATAATATGCATTACTTTCGACAGCTTATATAATGTATATTAAATATTTAACACACTTCAGTAAGATGGATAAAATTAGGCCTTCGCCGGTGAACCTCGACAGCAAAGGGTTAGAAGACGACTACATAATCACTATGATTATGAAATCTCTTCGCATTAAACTGTTTTAAAGAAACAAGGACAAGCTGCAAACAAAAACTGGTACGCAGCAAACTAGTGTGATTAGATTAATTGAGTAAGGCGAGTTAATTAACATGAAATACGAATCAGAGTTTTTCATAAGAATGTGTAATTGTATCGTACTTCATATGTGTTCATAAGTTCATACATTTCACTTGTACTCAAGCAATGTAGCCATAAGACATTTGTGAATATTAAAAATCTGATCATTTGCATGCCTTCGGCATTTCATTATTTACATTTTAGCCAACAGCATTTGCAAAGTTTCTGCAATTTATTTGCAGTTGAAATACTGAAATACTCGGTGTATAAACTCAAAAACACATATTTCTGAGTTGCTGTGTGAAGAATTTATAAATGGTGAGCAAAAAAGATTACTCGCAACATGTGCAAAACAACCTTCAATTGCTTCAATTGCTTTCTTGACATTTGTATTAAATGGCTGTCAACTGCATTAAGTACTACAACTATTAAAACAAGTATTTCATTATTTTTACAGTTTTAAAGCAGTAACGCGAGAGTAGAAAGTTCGTCGTTGATTGACACGTTACAAAACTCACTTAAAAGGGCGAACTTGAAAAGGTCGCAGTCCAAAAACATTTACTCATAGTAATCTCATTCAATTATTGCCGTTTTGTGAGTCAGTGCGAAAATGGAATACCTTATTCTGCAGTAGGTATTCTCGTAATTATATATACATACATAATTAATTAACTTATTAACTTTCTTTAATTAACAATTAGCTGAGAGCAACAACAGCTGTGGCCAACACACGTATTCATCGCATTTATTGGAATTATTCATAAATATTTCCCTCTCTTTAGACATGCATACGCATGCGTTCATTGATTATTGATTTGTGTGTTTGTATGTTTTGAGAGATATCAATAATGTTTAATTAGTTGCGTCGATATGTAATTACTACCAGAATACTCTCTCTTCCATTATGACGATGTACATAGCAGAAAGCTTCTGTATGTGTACATGGTGCATACTTATGTAGATATGTATATGTCTCGCATTACTTGATATCAAAAGTGTCTAATTAGTTACGAAGATTGTACTTAAGTGTGTACGTAAATATTATCCGAAAACTCTCAATTAACAGGCTGCACATCGCAAAGAGCTTATGTTATGTATACTGCATATACATATGTAGAAGCGAGTACAATAGCAAAAGCTGACAGACATGATTCGCATTGGGAAGTACTTGTTGACTGTTTTCTATGCTCAACAAAAACATTGCTAATGGGGTCGTGTATTGAGGGCTACAGTGGGGCAAAGGCAGAGAGAAGTTTATCTGCGTTTTAAGTGGAATGGGTTTGTTAATTACTCAGCTTCGTCGTACTAAGCAACTGAGTCCAAAGTTCCAAGCTAGCTCAAAATGTGGCAACGCTGAGTGTTCAGTTCAGGCAACTGCTGATATAGGTAGCTAGAGAACAAAGAAACCAGAAACAAGCACACAGAGCACAAGTAAAACCAAAACTTGACTGAAGTACTATGCTTAAGAGAGATAGAGAGAGAGAGAGAGAGAGAGAGAGAGAGAGAGAGAGAGAGAGAGACAGAGCAGAGAATAAAATCAAAAGCAAGTGCTAAAGAGACTCAGACTGAATAAATGCGAAATTTAATTATAAAGAGCAACAGCAAAGTGCAGCTGATGTGTTGATACCCTTTTTAATTTTTTTTCTTTCTTAATTTATGTATTAAATATGTTTTTATTTTTTTGTGTAATCTTTAGAATGTAAATGTAAGGTGGTATATTTTGTACTTACTACTGCGGTTGCCCTCCTTGACGCGATATGTCAGATTGTGGAACGCCAAATCGACTGGGGGTCGCTTTGGTAAATGCTGCAGTGTCTTCGGCTGGGCTGGCACAATTTGGGGTTTCACTTGTGCGGCGCCACCATTTCCGCTAACGCCCAATCTGTTGTCGTTTAATAGATTTTTATTCTCGTTCGTAACCATTTTATTTTAGTTTTTTATATTTATTTATATTTTGAATACTGCAAAATGCAGCTACACGTATCAGTTAAAAAAAATTTTTTTTTCGTTTGATCCGCGATTGAATTTTTGTAATTAGAAAAATGCTATTTTAATGTGTGTATGTGTATTCTTGGACCACTGTGTTGCATATAGGGTTACATTAACCGCCCCTTCTGCTCTTTTTATGTTTCAACCACCGTCAGCATGGGGGTCGCTATAGAAAATTTTCCACCCGCTTGTACGCGTAAAATGTTACTATTCTGCCTTCCCAAATTTCCAGCACTTGACACGCTCGCGACGCGATCGCAACTAAATCGCCACCATTCGAGGTAATGGAACAAGGCCAGAAATCAAGCGACTTGCACACAACACACACCACCACAACCTCTCTCAGTTGCGACAAGAGTACAGTGGACGCAGCTCCAATGCCTTAGCTGAGGGTAGAAGTGCGACGACAATAGTCTGTCTGAGTTCTTACTGCTCTCTCGCTCTCGCCCTCTCTCTCTCTGTGTTTAATCGAGAGACCGATGCGGTTGCGGAATAAATTCTCATCGCTGAATTGATCGAATCTCAGCGCATTTTCGTATACACACAGCTTTATTGTTTTTATGCCATAAAAACAGACACTTACACGTACTACATACACACACACACATGCATGCGTACATACGCTACACAATTGTTTCACATTGGGTAAAATCTTGTGTTTCATCTAACGATTATTCAACTTCCTTATCAGCGACAACTACACAAATTTATTATACGTTTTCTATATACGTATTTGTACGTAAGCTCACAAATATATACCTATATAACATACATATATATTTTCTGATAATAAATACACGTTTTCGGAAAGTGATAACAAATTATCAATTTGATACAAACTCAATTCAAAGTTCTTTTTTGATGTCGAATTTTAGTACTTGTAGGAATTATGACACTTTCATATTTCCTACAGCTGTAAGCTTATCTCTAGGGAGCAAAGTCCGTATCTGCTCTCTCTTTAAGTGGTGCGTCAGAGAAATTTTAGAAGTTTTTATGGAAACTGAAAATAAATATAATATCATCAAAATATCCAAAATTTATAATATGCCTATATATATCTTAGATTTAAGAAAAATTCTAAATATGAAAAAGCGAAGATATATGTGTACAGAGTCATCTAAACTTTTTTGATATATTTGTATATATATATATATATATATATATATATATATAATATATATATACATATATAATATATATATATAATATATATATATATATATATATATATATATATACATTTCCAATACTAACCACTGACAGTAACGGACTTTGATACTAGTTATCATCTGGCCAGTTACCACCGAAGCTTATTTTATTATATGTCCACTTTGATAATTGGATATTGTCGTTAAGGTACATACACCTAACTGTTTATGGGATCGTTATTTAATGACTGCGCTATCTGATAAGAATTATTAGCGGTGTTTTAATTATAATATATAGTATAATTATCAACTCAGCTACAATAAATTACAATGTTAAATATGAAGGTTTTGTGTTGCACATTTCCTAATTATTTCTAAATATACAAAATCCTTTTAGACTGTTTTTGTTAAATCCGACGTAGAATTATCAATAACTCAGTTGCTATAATTTTAAATACATGTAAGATTTATTAATTTCCCAATAATATTTCGACAGATATAAAGTCTATTAATACTTAAATATCTCTTATAAAATATTATTTTAAATATGTAAAGTTTTGTTTTTTTAAGTTCCCTATAATTTTTCTACAGATAGAAACTATGTCAATATTCAAGAATCCTAAAAAATGGGAAATTAAGTTTTTATATGAATCCCACAAAGCCAAACATTTTTCTCAATTGACCGACATAATTGACATAATTTCATGCTGCATAATTGTTGCAATAATGCAAAAAAATAGTCAAAACAAGCCGGTTTTGTACTTTTCAGTCTTCAATAAGAAATATTTTCCAATCTCAATCTACTATCTTTGCCGCAAGGTTTTTATCTGTTTCGTGTTTTGCACAGACTTCATTTAAACGTCACGCCAATAAATAATTATTGTTTTCCAGTTTTGCAAAGCAACCAGTTTTCCAAGTAAAGTGTTCGTTTCCCATTGACATTGTTGTTTTCCCCATTGTGTTTTTGTTCTGTTTTCAATCTTTTTTTTATGATAAAGAAAATCAGAATTTATGCATTAAGGTATATTATATATAAAGGAGAAAAAGTCAAGTTGAATTACAATTGTATCATGTTGAGTTGAGGTTTTATTTCTGAGTTGTTCATATTGTATGAAAAGGGGGAAAAGTCAAGTTATATTACAAATTTAATGAGTTTAGTTTATTTATTATAGACTTTATTTTGCATATAGGGAGAAGTTACAATTTTATTATGTTGAACTCAGGTTTTATTTTCTTTTTTAAAAGGGAAAAGTCAAGGAAAATTTCAATAGCATTATATTGAGTTAAGGTTTCAAAGATTACTACTTACAGATTATTATTTTCCAAAAACTGTTCCCAACTATAATTATTCATGGTTATATGGATAATTGGATGACTTTACTTAATGGAATGGAATATCAGTTTAGAGCAGTTTTGGAAACTGTCGCATTTTTTTCATTAAGTTATATGTAAGTTTAGTTAGTAGCAATTGATATATACACTTTTTTGTGCGTTCCGCAACAGCAGGTTGCGAAAGAAAAACTTGAACCGGCAGCCACTGGAAACGATGCCACACAACTGGAAACGCATTTTGCGAGTAACGACGAATT
Source organism: Drosophila basisetae (assembly GCA_035041595.1). Taxonomy (NCBI): domain Eukaryota; kingdom Metazoa; phylum Arthropoda; class Insecta; order Diptera; family Drosophilidae; genus Drosophila; species Drosophila basisetae. The sequence continues at coordinate 9,909,734 of JAWNLB010000123.1, read as the reverse complement.
GTGCAGCGATTGCAAACACACACACATTGAGGCGATGGCATTTCGTCTGTATTAGTCCGGTTATCCACCATAAACTGTGTAAGTGTGTGTGTGCCAAAGCGAGCCAAAACTTAGTCAAAATTACGTCAGGCGGTCGCTGTAACTAATGTACAACACCAGTTACACAAAGATACACACATACATAAGCATTCATACTTTACGCACATACATATATATCTACGTATGCACAATGTAAATAATGGCAACAGCTGTCTGCTTTTAGCCAAGGATTCAATTTAGTTACATTAAGTTTAAATTTTTTTGCTAATGCTAAATTCAATTTTGAAAAATCGAAAAGTATGAAATTCAATTTGACGTTTTCATGCAACTCAAATATAATATTAATACAATTTAGCATACTTTTGGGAGGATACTTAAAATTTGTGTTAGAAAATGTGCTTAAGTTTTGTTAGTCCGTAAAGTAGACTGCGAGAGACAGAATTAAACTATCCCTTAAAAAAATCGTTGTGAGTAAGTATATTGAAAATAGATCGTATTCCGATAATAATAATAATAATAATAATAAAAAGTTCAACTTTCATATAGACACATTGATCTCATTTCTAAATATTTAAAAGTTTTTATCACACTTTCATCGGCAACAAAATGCAAAAGAATTTATAGTTTTTTCAGAGTGCTTCTAATATTTGTGCCACGATTGTGCTTTTACAGTTCTTAGCGCTCAGTGTTTTCAGCCGGCAAAGAGGCAGGCATACATACACAACCACACACACATATACATATATATACTAATGCATACATATGTATGCACATTTAAAATATCGTTTGTGGGCACAACATTAAAAATACGTATCAGGCCAAAAACAAAACAAAAACCAAAAAAAAAAAAAAATTGATAGCGGACTTTGTACCAAACGTGTGTGATGATAGATAGCTAGCTCTGTTTTGGTATGAAAAAAGAGAGCGCATGTGCTGTAAATGCTAATGCTTAATCTATCAGCAGGAACTCATTGCCCTATTGCTGTCACTTGTTTGACCCGACACATTGTTTACAGCCCGCTAGAGGTCATTCTCTCACTGATAAAAAAAAAACACAGAGAGAGCGCCAGGCAACGGGGTAGTTGCTCACACCAAAACGAAGAGAGCGAGCGGGAGACAGAGAGCGAAAGAAAGCGAGCGTGAGCATCGGGCAAAATAAATAATTTCTCTCTCGTTGTTTACATTTTTAGAGTCTCCAGGTTAGTTTTAAAGTGAACCCACACCACAAAATAATTTATAAAAATAATAATAGTTTATGATTTAATGCATTGCAAATGTACAGAACAAAGAAAATGTATCACTTCGATTTAAAGCACACTTATCAATATGATAAAATATATGTACACAAATAATTACATACAAATCATTTTCTTTATACTTTTGCAGCCCTAACTCAATGTTAGTATCGTCACTCTCACTCTTATTCTCTCTCCCTCTCTCTCTCTCTCTCTCTCAGCGATAGCGACTGCGTCTGTGTGTGGGTGTAAAATTATTTTTGTTTCTCTCCGTTGCACATATGTGTGTGTGTGTTGTGTATGTTCGGTATCACTGTAGGACGCTTCGTCACAACCGATGGCGCTGCTGCTGCTGTCTGCTGTTGCCTTCGTCTCCATTCGCCGTCGGCTGAAAATGCGATAAAGAAAAATCGAGACTGGCGAGTCAAACGAGAAAAGTGAATGTTGTGTCGCGAATTGTAGTCACAAACCTTCCTAACTTCGTATAGGTTGGGCGTCCCAAGTAGCAGTCGTCGTCGTTCAAAACACAACTGAATACAACTAATAGCGCGCAAGTTCAGCGAAGGCTATCAACACGAGAAATACAAATAAGAAAAAATACAGAAAACATATACTTATAACTGTACAGTGCAATTAGTGCAAAATGTAAGTTGAGCCAAACAAAATTGCAAATACATACAAATATATGTGCATGCGTGTGTGTGTGTGTGTGTGTGTGTATGTGTTTGTGTGTGTTTGTGTTTGTGTGTGTGTAAAGAGTTAAACTAATAAACTTGTGCAGATCAAAAAAAAAAAGAAGAGAAGTGAAAAAGAAATCAAAAAGTGAAATGTACAATTTGAGAGACATTTCTTGCGCAATAACTTCCAATAACACATCCTTACTTATCCTTGAGCTTTATGTATACATACACGCACATATACACAGCGTATACTCACAGCTACACTCATCAAAAAAATTATTAAATTTTGGTAAATCGCCTTAATTTTGGCTATTCAGAAAATTTTAAAATTTATGTTTTTGGCTTTCTAAAAATCAAGGTTTCCATTTCTAAATTTTATGCTGGATTTTTCTAAAATTAAGAAAAAATATTTATAATTTGTAGTGTGTGGATTTTTATGTGTGTACCATAGAAGAATTCTTGTTTTCGATTTTTTGTTACTTTTGTTATTATTAATCATTAGTATTTTTAGACTTTACATATACACAGACATGTTACATAGTTTGTAAATTCATTTAATTAAAAAAAAACTTGGCCTTAGAGGCAGACGGCAGGTAAACTCTAATATATAAAAACCGGACCAGTATTTTTCATTTATTGTTTCTGTATTTTAGAAATATTTTTTCTTAAAATTATAAAATATTTATATAAAAAAAAATTGTCAAAATTTGGGCCAATTTTTTACAGAGTGTACAGATTAGCTCCAAAAATATATGAGCAAAAATATAATATATGATTTTCTCCACTTACACAGTTCTAAAAAATTGCAAATATGGCATTCCGTGTCGCTGGCCTCTTCCTGAAAAAGGAGCTAACCGCTCCAATAGCACAACAGCTGCGACTGATGCGCACCACGAGCGTTGTACAGACTCAGTTTTTGGCCAACTCACCCAATACAGCGCTGGACAAGAGCATAATTCAGCGTTATCGAAGTCTCGAAACTCCGCCGAATCGCGCCCAGGCCACATATCTGTGGATCGATGGCACTGGCGAGAATATACGTCTCAAGGATCGCGTGCTGGATAAAGTGCCCAGCTCCGTAGCGGATCTTCCTGATTGGCAATATGATGGCAGTTCCACTTACCAAGCGCATGGTGAGAACTCGGACACAACACTGAAGCCGCGTGCCGTATACCGGGATCCCTTCAAGCCGGGCAAGAACGACGTAATCGTTATGTGCGACACTTACAGTGCCGATGGCAAACCGACGCCCTCAAATAAACGTGCCGACTTCCAGTCTGCCGTGGACAAGATTGGTGACCAGGAGCCCTGGTTTGGCATCGAACAGGAATATACATTACTGGATGTGGATGGACGACCCTTTGGCTGGCCCGACAATGGTTTTCCGGCACCGCAGGGTCCCTACTATTGTGGTGTGGGTGCCGATCGGGTCTATGCTCGTGATCTTGTCGAGGCACACGCCCTTGCCTGCCTCTATGCCGGCATTGACTTCGCCGGCACCAATGCCGAGGTGATGCCAGCCCAATGGGAATATCAAGTCGGTCCTAGCAACGGAATGAAGGCCAGTGATGATCTCTGGGTATCACGGTATATTCTGCAGCGTATTGCCGAGGAATACGGCGTAGTTGTCACGTTCGATCCGAAGCCAATGGAGGGTCAGTGGAACGGTGCCGGTGCCCATACTAATTTCTCCACGAAAGCAATGCGTGCCGATGGCGGCATGAAGGCCATCGAGCAGGCCATCGAAAAGTTAAGCAAACAGCATCAGCGTCACATTCGCGCCTACGATCCCAAGGAAGGAAAGGACAACGAACGGCGTCTGATTGGTCGCCTCGAGACCTCGAGCATTGATAAGTTCTCGTGGGGTGTGGCCAATCGAGCGGTAAGTGTTCGAGTGCCGCGTGGTGTCGCCACCGCGGGCAAAGGTTACTTCGAGGATCGTCGTCCAAGCTCCAATTGCGATCCATATGCTGTGTGTGGTGCCCTGGTTCGCACTTGCCTTCTAAATGAATAGAGGGTGTTGACTGCATGCAGTTCTCTTTTGTGCCAGTGTGTTGTGGGCGAGCATATATATATATATATGTTCGTATATATATATATATAGTTAAATTTTGTTGTAAAATTTGGCTATTTTTCGATGTGGGTAGAATCACGAATTAATTTGTTTTGTGTATAAAAAGACAGCATTTAGCATTTAAGTGAAGCAGCAAGAAAGCGAGTTAAAAACGAGTTAATTAACCAGCAAATAAAAGCGCATCATTTCTGCCATAAATATGTTTATAAATTATGTATAAATAAATATTGCTTTCTATATATATATATATTGTAATTTAAATAATTTGTATATTCATTTATATACACCGTTGTCAATTAGTAGACAATGTTGTTCGTTATTTGTGTAGGTACAAAGCATGTGTGTACATAATAAATTAATATACGAGTATAAAAAAAAACATTTTTTTTTTTAATTTGAATTCTTTTGATTTTTCCCAAAAGTATGTCAAAGAGATGAGGAATTTATAAAGATGCTCTGGTTACCAAATTTGAAACATGGAATGTTTTCAAAAATTTCCATAAAGTTATTTTTTGCTCGAACGGTATGCCGAAATAAATATATTTAATTACATCATACTCTATTAAATGTTATTATACAATTTGTTAAAGAAATAATTATAAATTTTTATAATAATGTAATCGTTATCAACTGTTGAATTTCAAAGCAAAACATATTAAAAATACAAAACATATTATAAAAAACACATAATATCATTTCAAATATCAACAATCTTACCTAAATTATAAATTAAATTTTTGAAAAAAAAACAAACTTGAATATTCTTATTTTGGGATATACACTATTTTCGTTGTGTGGAATCTTTAGTGTGCTGCAAGAATAAATAATTAGGATATTAAACAGAATTTATTTGCTTTGTAAAAGTTTTCGCACGAGCGAACGATCATCTCTTGTATAAATGGAAAATTTTCCGATTGGAAAAACGAATGTGTTTACTGAATATGAAACATATTTACAAAGAAATTTACTTGACACTTTGTTTTTTCTTATTGTATGTTTTAAGTACATATATACATTTTACATACACACACAATATATATTTATAAATATGTATATAAATGAGTGCATGAACTTATGTGTGAGTATAAAAATTATGTTGGCGAAATAATTTTATGTATTTCACAATTGTAGACTATCATTGTTCTGGCTGCTTGTTGAAAACTTGCAATCAAATTTTGATAAATGCAATCACATTGCAAATAGATAAGAAGAATACGACCTTAGTATGTAATTGAAGCGTGTTTTTTTAACAGCAGGCAGACAAGTGTGCGATACACTTCACCTTGAGTTGATGACACTGTTGACACCTACATCGGCGATTAATGCGTTAGTACAGCTTATTATTGCAACTACACCATTCCACTAATGTATTACTTACATAGATATATACAGTTGTGGTCAAAATAATAGTAGTGCTGCTTCTCAAAGCATTTAGTTAAAATATTACTCATTTTATGGTGATCAAATCGAGGCTTCTTCAATATTTTCTACAAAACAAAAATGTTTGGTTTCTCATCTGGGAATGCTTTCAAATACTATTAATTTCCAAATACGAAACATAGTACAATAAAAACACCCATCAAATCTAGTTCTTAGAAATAATATTTAGCCGCAGTGAAAGCTATGAAAACTTTACTATTATTTCACTACTATAATAATGATAAATTTAAATATAAAAATAATACATTTAAAAACTTTAATTTTTTGTTAAAAAATCTTACCGGTATGCCAACTTTTAATGTTTACGTATCTTCGGTATTTATTGCTTTTATGTAAATATATAAATAAATATATATATATTTATATATATATTTACCTGTATATATATATATATATATATATATATATATATATATATATATATTTATATATATACAGGTAAATAAGTCAACTGCACAAATGTTTCTACAAATTGTTGTTGCGTTTGGGCACTTTTTGTTATTATTCCAATTTTGCCTCTATATATACACAAATACAAATATTATGGGCTGTAAGCTGTCAGATTGTGACAGTGTAATAGGGTCACTAGCTTGCAAGCGATAATGCTGTTTATTATTAGAATCAAACAAGCAATATGCGCTTTCAAGGATTTTATTTATTATATTGCTGCTATTACAAAGACTCCCATAATCTTTTGAGCGGCGAGTTTTCCCATTTCGAAACGAATTTAGGAAAACAAAAAATAAGTGAATATACAAAACAAACTTACGAGTTTTTCTATTTCAATGTGAATTTACGAAAAATAAAAACAAATACTAGGTACGAGTATATACATATATGCATGCGATTTATCCATGGCATTTAATTCGATATGGTGGGATGGAATATATATGGTAAAAAACATATACAGAAAGAAACCAAATAAAAAAACCAGTCAGTCAGTTTGAAATCTGTTAATTTAAGTCTGCTATACACGCAATACGCTTGAGTTCCGCACCTACCGCTATTTAAATGAATGAAGTTTATTTATATACGGCAAAACGAGTTTCTAGCCATATGTTGACATCTTACAGTGCAGGTCTTTCGAGATCAGCCTGATCAGCTCAAGCGGGTCCAATTAAGTTTTCCTCTTTAGAAGATTTGCATAAAAATAAAACAAACTCAAGTTATGTATGCTCGAAACTGCTTTTAAATTTCAAAAATACTGATACCAGATCAAAACAATATTCATTACTCAGAACACACAAACGACATTTGTTTAAAGTCAAAAAATGATATGCAGAAAATTATCTGCATTTGATAGGGAGGGGACCGAAATGAAATTCCTATTAAAGTTAATAGAAATAAAATGATTGGCCAATAAGTCAGTTGTCTTACGCGTAAAGTCACAGCAAAAAACAATTGTTTTCATTGGTCAAGCGGCACCTGTGCAGCTCAAGAACCATTAAACGAATTAAGCAATCGATCAAACTGGCATTTAGAGAAATTGTTACGGACTTTCGCTGCTGGCTCGTGCAAGGATAAATAAAGCAATGTGTGGAGCTTAGCTATATATATACATATATATATGTGTATATATATACGAGTATATATAACTATACGTATGTGTATATGTCTATTTATTCATTTTTGTGGCCGCGGCGTGTAAAGTTCAAAGGCATTTGATAAGCCGACCATCATCCAATGGTTAATGGTTTGCTATGCGAGCCATCAGATGACGTGAATCTTATTTGCGATAAGAACATTTAGCTTAGCCTGTTGTGTGCAACTTGCTTAACTTGGTCATTAGATGACAGACGTTATCGTGCCATCATAAATCATTCCATAATTTCCAGTGCCACATGCCAAAAAAAAACTAAGTCTACTTTCAGAAATTAGATTGATCTTATCCGCAAATAACAAATTCAATTTGTTTAAATAAATACAAAATTGTGTTACGAAATGCGGCACGGAATCGATGCGTGATATATTTGTTTATATGTACGCAGGTATGTACGAGTATGTTATTTGGCTTGACCGTGCTCAATGCTTGGCAAGAAAGCATTAAACAGTTGATGACTCACAACAGCTTTTTGCTATCTACATACACACAATTTTACGCACATTCGCCTTATCAAAGCCTGAGAATGGGGCAATGGTAAGGTTGAGTTTTTGGTGATAATAACAGCAGATTTTATTGTAAGCTAACACTAAAAACAATTAATAAAATCGTAAACCAAAATTTCTAACAAGCCCTTTTTATGCATTTGTAGCACCAATTTATGGTGAACCTATTTTTAATTGATTATTCTATCAATTGATTTTATTAAGTGCCAAATCAACCGATAACTATGATTATGGCACCCATAAAAACCTTCCACGAATTGCTGCTAGTTTTCGTATCAAGTGGCTGTCGAAATATTATCTAAGACGGCGACTTTGGCATAAGAGATAAATATGGCCAGAAATAGAAATATATGACAAAAAAAACATGTTTTCTTCTTATTGGAAATTTAATTTTATAATATTTTATTCAATACAAGTCGAGAGTATAAAAATAAGAAATTCATTGTTACAATACAATAGCCTCTTATCAACTACACTTGACAAATTCTTTGTGGCCTCAATCATAAGGAAAGCAGTATAGGAAAACAGTACATATATATATATATATATATACATTATATAAGTGTATATGTGTGTCTGAAATTCTAATTAGTTTTCTTGCATATTTCTGGAACTGGAATAATAAAATTTAAGTGAGCATTTTGAAAATTAACCATTCTCATTCAATTGAGTGTCATAAAATATATATATATACTGCTTTCCTTGTATATATATATTTATGAAAATATGAGACTATCTTCTCGTCGTATCGTTCATTTTCAACAAGTATATTTCTCTGCATTCCCGGAGATTTGGCTGTCTACGCCGTACACGCGAGCCGATTGTTTACGTCATCGGCTAAGCACGCGTTTGCCAAGTGATCTTTTTGTTCTTTGGCTGATTAGCACATTGAACCAACCAAAAAAAAAAGTATATAGAACGCCACCATCAAAACCCCGACGAGTGGGGCGGAAATATGGTTTATCATCATCTGCTCTGTTTGCCATCGTCTATTAAATTTAATTTCAATTGACAATTAGTGTTGATTAATACTTTCTATTAAAAATAAATTATTCGGCTTGCACTAATTAATGTTTGCGGGCATAGACTTTTTATAACAATTTCTTTAAGCCAGCGAGTATGTATATTGGCACGTACCAGTAAATACTGGTTGACCATTTTGTGTGTATGTTTTTTATAATGCAATCAATTGGTGACCCTTTGTTGCTTTTGACTTTATGCGAAGAAACTGACAGTGTATTGTTTTTTTTTTTTTGTCCATGTGAACTGATTATGAATTTCCGATAAGCGGTGCTCTTGGCTGAGTGTGTCAGTTGTAAAGTTAACAAACGGCGTTATCAATATACTTTTCTTATTTTGTATAAAATGTACTCAACGCACATATTATATAGTCTATATCTGTGACTCCAAGTTGAGTGAACCGCCCGATGCCCGATCTTAAAATTTTCCGTCATTATTATTTGCAAGCGATATAATGAATATCAACAGCCGTTGAACATATTTTTTGTGCTCTTTTGTGCCCTGGATGTCCAAGCTCAAGTGAACAAAGTTCATTTACTGCAGAAATACCAAAAGTAAACAGTTAATACAGTACACCACAGACCATTGACCCTGCGCAGAATTCTAACAAAAAATCAATCCAATCAAAATCAAAGTTACCCTTGGGCACGTACACATGTACACATATTTATCTATATAAATACTTATTTGGCTAAGTGTGTGTGTATCTCATTAAGCAGCCAAACATGAAATAAGATGACTTAAAAATGCGGGGACAGCTGTTAAACTCACAAAGAAAAATTTCCCAAAGTTTAGCTTTACTTTATCAAAGTATTTAATTGCGTGTACTTGTTTATATCAGCACTTCGATCTCAGACTCAATAAATTGTATAATAAATCTCATATACAATCGCAAACGCAAAATTAAACTCCCAAATAGTACTCCCAATTTAATACTTTTCCCGGGCACAGACTAATTTCTTTACAAAAACAATTCAAATTTCCCATATGTATTGACAAGTTTTTGGTGGCAGTCCCAAAGTATGCTACTTTTTGCGTGATAGTTGAATAATTGATGAACAATTTATTTAAGGTAGTTTTAGGCCATTATATACATACAAATATACAAACATATTTTTGAGGTAGTTATTTAAGTGATCACGATTGATGTTAATCACCGTACAACGTTTATTGTTGAGCTCAATCGTTTCACCCGCAATTTTTTTTGATGATCCTGCCAGCAAAGTTATAAGTGGATAGAGGATGCAATTCTGAATTGGGCAGTTCTTCAAGCAGAGCTCCTCTAACCACAAAGATTCCTTTAGACTGGTGCAATATGCTCAGGAGTGGATTTCTTGGACTGATGCGCATATTGCTCATGGTATATACTCCTTTATTGAGGGGACAGCTGAATGAATAATTACTTTGTTTCAAAATGCCATCCTTCACGGGCTTGAATAATGGTACGGCATTAATAATGCTATGCATATCACATAATCTAGTTGTTGCATTATAAACGATATTCTTTTTTTCCTTATTGCGTTGTTGTAGAATCAATATTCTTGTGACAGGCGATTTAATTTCCTCGTTAATGGTGGTAATCGATTCAATGCCATTACTGTTCGAAAATGTCATATTTACGGTGAAACGCGGACGATCATCTGTCCAGTTGGTGTAAAGAAAATTCACATAATAACAACTCTAAATAACGAATGCTGTCAAATATTATTATTTAGCACAGTATTGACAGATATATCTACCTCTTTGCAGTCAATTTTCATGCGATGGATGGAAAATAATAACCAAACGGTTGTAAGCACACATATATTGAATTTAATAGTCATAGTCTTCTCGTCTACTCAATGATAATGAGTCCCAAATTTGTTGTAGCCATAGTTATACAGAAATAATTATTATCAGAAAATAATCTTCATGAGTAAATTATTATTGGTTTTTGTGGTTCAGAACAAACCAATTACACTAATGTAATATTTCGAATTTTTGTGCCAGTCGCCAAATCTCAATTAGCTTGCGATGCACTCGCTGCGAACTATTGGTCTTTAGCATCTCGTTTAGATCGAGATCATTATCCGTCGAAGGGACGTCATTTGCCAATATGAAACGGGTCATAAATATAGAATGGTGCACTTGAACATAGCCGACGAGTTTCAGCTCAGCTCAAAACCTGCCAATAATCAGGATATGTAATTACAGTTATATATACTCGTATATATATAAGTCGATGATTTTCAATTGAGTAGGATTCGCGGAATGATCTAAAAAGTTTATTCGAATTTATTATTAAATACACATATATATACATATATATAAATTCAATTTGCTAACTTACCCTACTTGAACATTAAGTTCATTGTCCAGAAATCGGAGTGAATTACGCTATTAAATGCATTATTTTCGTTGGGTGGCCTTGCCAAGAAACTGAAGAAATCCTTTGACAATTTCCTTACCAGCTCCACCAGCCCTTCATCGTTGCCGGTTGCTTCTCGAATGTCCGTTAAAGTTTCCGCAATCATCGTTGCCTTCGACTCCGGTGCAGCTGCATGCCAATCGAACTTGTCAAAGAACGGTCTAACTTCCATCTCAAAAAGTTGCGGCTTTCTCAACCTCAAAGCAATGGTAAGTGCATGAAATCTTGCCATATATTTGAGCACCAATTGGGTGTGAAGCAAGTCGAAGGGTTGCAATCTTCGTCCAGGCAGGTAGCCACTGTACCGCAAATCATCCAAAACCAGAATTGCTTCATTGTCCACTTGACTGCTGTTCGGCTTGAGGGATATTCGTGAACCAAAGTACCGGGCAAAGCCTTCGAATTGTGCTTCCTGGGGTATGCCCGCCTCCTCCTCCAAAGCTCTTATTGCCGGTGCCAATTTCTCGTAGACTGCATTCTCAGCCAGACAGGTGCGTTCGGGTTGTATAAATTGCCAATATTTTGGATCTGTGGGCGGAACTTTTGCCACGAGTCGCTTAGCAAAGAGCTCACCATTGGGTTGCCTATTTGGGCTCGTATCGATATCAAAACACTGACATAATTATCACCCAGCTGTGTTAAGTGTTCCACCTCGTACGAAATGAGGCTTCCGCCATTTAATGCCGGCTGAATTACCTGACCCAATCCGTGAATTTCTGGCAGTTTGTTCATCTTGATAAGCCACAGAAAGTTGCGTGCTATGCGTATTACTAGCTAGTCAGCAATTGAAAGTTGGTCTTAAGTATATAGAAAATGGTGTTATTAAAAGCTTGCCAGTTATCGCTTTGATAACGCTACATCTACACTCAAAAAAAATCGAAATGAAATGTACGAAATCGCCTTAAAATCAAAACGCCAAAAAATGTAGAAAGTTTTTTCTTGTTTTTTGAAATAATTTCTAAACAGAAAGAAAACTTTTTTCTTTAAATTAGGATGGCTTGCTCTCTTGACTGCTAAACTAGAGTTTAGCTTTAATTCAGTGGAAATTCCCTCTACTAATCAACAAACCATGTCTCTTAAGCTTTAATTTTAGAAATGTACTTTGTGAATAACAAGATGAGGAACTCTTGGCGGCAATACTATGACGAATTTCACAAATTCGGAATAATTTTTTTCTGAGTGTACTTCTGAAACTCCTACTTCTTTCACTCTATCTCACTGTTAATCTCACTTCCTCTGCCTCAGAGAGTTTAAGAGATTAAGTTTGAGACCCCAGATTTGATACACCTATATAATATAGATAGTATAATAATTGTTCTTATCTTAAAGCGAAGCCTCGTATCTTTATGAGATCTTTCAACAAACAATACAAGTTTAATAAAGTTGATATAGTATTTATTTATATGTACATTTGCAAAATAATAGCACCCCTCTCACAAAAATTGCATTAAAAGGTTTTTTTTTAATTTAAGTTTAAGGAACTTATGAACACGTTTAAAAAGTGACTCTAAAAAGTGAGAAAGAAAAAAAAAACAAAACATATTTTTATTCCCCGTTCAGTTAAAGATTTGAAATTAATTAATATTAAAATATTGAATTTTATGAAAAAAGCAAGAAAATTACAATTTCTACAAAGTGGTGCTTTTTGGCAGTTTTCACTTTAAATGGAAAATAATATGTATATTGAAAAAAATTCCTGGATCAGAACTAACTTGATTTTATAAGGCAAATACTAGACAATATATTAAAATCAATACTTGAGAAAACTGGTAAGTAAATGGTTTGCTTTTTTTCGGAAGAACAAGTTTCGTGTTGCTATTAGTGTTTTGCAACTTTACGTAGTTTCAATTCAAAAGAATATGTTGAACTTTTTCGTCAATCTTAATATGTCACTCAATTTAACCATAATTTTTTCTACTCCTCTATTTTTGGTTAATACACTTAAGTCCACATCTTTGTAGTCACTGGGAAGCGTATTGTTTTCCGCCAAGACAACTTTGGTCATAAAGAGGGCATGTGGCACCTGCATATGTGCAACACGTTGAACTTCATCCAGAAAACTGGAAGTATTAATTATTAATTTTTATAAATTTATAATATATCATTATTTAATAAAATTATCATAAGCGAAAGACACTTCTATTTCGGATTGAAGTAATGAAAAAGCTATAAGTGAGTTGCTATTTTTTGCGGTGTTGAACATATTATCAGACATAAACTTTGAACAGAAATTAACAACTTCTTATCGGCTGTAGCCTTACTCTAGGCAGACAAATAAATGCTCCAACCTTGTGTGATGTTCAACACATGGAACATTAGTACTTTGACCAAAGGAGTGTTAATAATAGTATTTCTACTTACGCCTCGTAGCTATATTTAGTTGTATCCACATTCACCATTTGCAATGAATGAATGAATGCCTTATAATAAATGCTTAGAAAATTCTTGTAGTTTTCCTCCAATACCAATGTATCTATAGTAAAAATTAAATAAATTTTAAGTATATACATTTTATTCTATATTAAAAAGTATATATATATATATATACGAGTATATATATATGCATAATTGTTGCTTGTTAAATTAAACTTACCCACACTCGAGAGTAGAAAGAATATTAAATCGTGGACTACAGACTCATATTGGGCAATTTGAAAGTCTACAATTTTGAGCTTAGCGGGCAGACCAGCATCATCTAATAATATAATAAAACTAATAAAACATAATGTGTATACATTTAAAAGATCAACTCACCATATTTTACCATCATGTTGTTTATCCACAAGTCCATATGAACTAAAAGGTAAATTTAAATACAGTTAAACATCAGTATAAAAATAGCTTAAAGTTCATATCTTTTTAAGAAAAACCGGCAGATAAACATTAAAGTCTCGCTACCTATTGAAGTCCAGAGTCCATCCTGAACATCCTTTGTGGATTGAAATGCTTCATAGATATCCAGGAGTTGCTGGACACGTTTATGGTCACTGTCATCGCCATTAGGTAGGGCCCTAATGTCCGCTAAAGTTTCGTCATTCAACATATTTGTAGTCTCAGGTCCCATATTATCATTCATATTGAATTTCTTGAAATACGGTCGAATACATTCATCAAAAACTTTTGGTTTCCTTAGACGCAGAGCCAGGGGCAAGGCATGAAACTGAGCCATGTAATGCAATATGAGCACAGCATGGCCAAGGTCATAAGCGCTATGCCTATTCCCCGGAATGTAGCCACGAAATGTGACATTTTCCTGCACCAGCACAGCATCGCGATCAACTTTGGGAGCGTCTGGATTAAGGGAGATGCGGGAGCCAAAGTAACGGGGAAAACCATCAAAGAGATGGGCGGGCACAATGCCCGCCTCCAGCTGCAGTTTGTCCAGCTCCGGCGCCAAATATTTGTAAACTGCATTCTCCGTGATGCATGTGCGTTCCGGTTGAAAGATCTGCCAATACAGATCGTTGGTGAGAGGCGGCAATTTGGCTATCAATGCCAAATCCTCGACGCTGTCATCTGCTTGTCGAATTTTTGCACTAATTGCCAACATTAGACTGCCATAATTGTCACCGGGTTTAGTCAGATATTTACTTTTGTAAGAGTCGATTTTGCCGCCCTGCAGCAAATGCGGCTCAATCACTTTGTGTAAATCGGTAATTTCGGGCACTTCTCCCATATTTTGGAATTTGAGCTGTGCTCCTATTTCGCTCGGTTCTAGTGACTAAATGAAAGCAAAACGAAAAAGTCGCTTTGCTTTTGATACATCGCGCAACTTGATTAGGGTTGTGTAGTCGTCGTCGGACAGATAGACAGACACACACATTTGCATTGAAGGTAAGTTTAAATAATTGTACAATTGCTGTTGTCAATATGATGACGATGACAAGATTTGCACAAGTGTTGTGTGCACATAGTAGCAGTCGAATTGATACCATGTCTCTTAACACTCCTTCCCCGAACAAGTAGACCCATTTTTTATATCCATTAAAAATAATTAAACAGGGTAAAATAGTTTTGCGCCAGAGTATGTAACAACCAGAAGGAAACATCTTATCCGACCTCATAAATTATATATTCTTGATAAGATGTAAATGCAGATTTTATTTAGATGTCGAACGCTAGCTATTAGAGCTAGAGACTTTAAATTATAAATATACATATGTAGTTTCTCGTATACCCCTGACACATACAGTTTTCTTAATTTGGTCGATAACTGCCATCGTTTTGCAAACATCGATTTTCAATAACATTAAGAGCCACAAGTTTAAAGGCAGCGAATTCTAATTGATATATTAAATACATTGACATATATATCAACTGTACAAATTTCATTAAGATCGGAAAAGAAACACCCAAGTTATCCATTAAGATTTGCTCACATTAATATGTTGAAAGCTTTTTTTAAAGGGCTATTTCCCAGTTTTATTAGGAATACATAATATAATACATTTAACAGTTTGGCACATGGTATATCGTAGTCTAGCTCACTCGACTACGTCATTATTTATTTGTTTCCATTTCAATTGTCATCGTGATTAACTGTAAAATGTTCGCATACTGATATCAGTTGAAAATCAACAACAATCAAATATCAGCAAGTCAATGTCATGTTCCAATCGCGCAAAATACACACATTTACCTAATATGAATAAATGAAAGATGCTAAGAACATATATTTAAGTAATGATAATACAACTATTGATATACATATATTTAAATAATTAATCAAATTCAAGTTTGTATCAGTTATCATAAGAAATGTATATACGGTCACACTTTGTGTGTGAACGAGTTGCCAGCGCTACATGCAGGATTGCACTGTCTTGTTATCGATTTATCGAATGTGCATGAAGAATTGTATACTTTATTGGCAACTAACAAAAAGAAAGTAAATTGAATAGATCAAATAGTGGCCGCCATTCAAGAAGCCGCACTGCAGCAACATTTGTGCAACACAGCCGGTGGCATGCAGCTGCCATTTATGCAGTTGCCATTTCCTCTCTGCCAGCAACCGATGATGAATTTCGCTGGTGGCTTTTCACAATATGGAAATCCAACCCAATATGCACTCGATGTGTCCGATTTAGTGGAGGATGAGGATGAGGACGATGAGGAACAAATTCGCACGCTCTTCTGCAATAACCTGGATGAACGGGTGACCGAAGAAATACTCTACGAGGTGTTTCTGCAAGCGGGTCCCATTGAAAATGTTCGCATTCCTTTGGACAATGCGGGACGTCAACGAAATTTTGGATTTGTCACCTATCAGCACAAGAGTGCGGTTCCCTACGCAGTGTATCTCTATCAGGGATTAGAACTGTTTCAAAAGAAGCTTACAATCAGGCAGCAATGCGTCGAGAAACCCAAACATCAGCAGGGCAGATCACGTAATCCATTTTCACAGGATTTTGCCACGCCGGCAGAGCAGGGAAATGAGCATGGAGGTGGCGCTCCTCGTCATGCCCGCCATAGTATGCATGATGGCAACAGTCAGTATGCCCAAAACAAGTACAACAGTGATCTGCGAAGGAGGAGCGATAGCGCCATCGTCGATCGCAATCGGCCGAGAACCCATCAACAGCAGCAGCATAACAATAGTGGCGGCAATCGGAGATCGGATCAACGATATAATTCTGGCAAACGAAGATTAATCTAGACTTATTATTTGCTAGACGATAGATAAAGCCTGCATGCAATATATACTTGTTTTTTAAGATTGTTTAGTCCTTAAATATATATATGTGGATAGGCAAAACGAAGATTACTCTACGATGAATATTATATTTGTCAAGCAAATGTTAGTTTGCTATTCAAGCATTTTATACTAATTTTCAAACATTTATTTGATAAGTTCTTAAGATAGATAAAGCAAATTGTTTCAAATATTTATAGTAATATTTTATGTACAAACATTTGATTATTGATTAGAGATTAGCGGGCAATGCTTCTCAATGTCTTCTCCACATTGCGATAGGTGCGCGATGGAATGACCTCCAGGAGCAAACGCTGATAGCTGTTGTGCTCCGAAAGAGCACGGAATAGGGACTTGGCATAGCTGCGCGTCTCCAGGCTGCCCTCCAGCAGAAGATTCGCACCAAGCACAAAGAATTTATCGCGATTTTCGCGAGCCATGGCATAAATGCGATCGCAGCCCAAGCGTTCCACCAATCTGAAGAGCAACTTTGCCGTTGTCGTTCTCACAATTGCATTCTGGTGCTGGGCACCTTTGCTGGCTAGAATGTTGAGCACCTTGGCCGGTTGCACATGATCCACCATCGATTCCAAAGCATGCGTGGCATCGGCGCGCAGGAAACGATTTGTGTCCGCTGAACGATGCAGCAAGGCACAAACTAAATCATCGCACTCCAGCTCCAAGGATTTGCACTGCAAAGTGAAAAGCTCTGTGGCTGCTTGGCAGGCTGCTCTAGCCACTTGGGAGCGCAAATTGCGCACGGATCTGGTGAGCTGGATGCAGGTCATGTGCATGTGATTGTCCAGGAAATCGGAATGGTAGCGTATCAAACGCACCATACTCTTAAGACCCAACACGTTCACCTCCCAGTTGTTCGAGTCCAGCTGATCAAAGGTCTTGACGAGAGCCTCTCGTGGTTTCTCAAACTTGGACATATTCGCCGGAAATAGTTCCGTCGGCGACATCTTTATTGACTGCTTTACGGGTGAGATGCGTCGCTGGCCACGCAACAAATACGAAGTCTTTGCCTTTTGCTTGAGTGGAGTGTGTTGAGTTTTCACTGGCAATTTGTGGCACTTGTCCACTTGGGAACAGGTTGCTGTTGTTGGTGAGCTGTTGTTGTCCATTAGACTGGTACTCTCATCCAGGCAACCCTGCTTCGAACCGGGTCGTCGGCCATAGAGCGAATCCATCGAGATGCTGCGCGAGTGAATGGCTCTACTTTCTTCATTTACTACATCAGACTTTTTGCTGGATGAGACTTGCGCTTCGGTTGCCAGAAGTGTTTCATTATTTGCCATTAATTCTGGCAGGTCGATGGCTGTAGATTCGAGTGCATGCTGCAGATCTTCGACAACAACAAAACTATTGCTGCTTTCGATCTCTTCTTCGATGGCCAGGGATTTGATGGATTGGGCACGTGACATTTGTGGTGTGGCATCCTCCAACTGGGTCTTGATGCTTTCAGTTTTGCTCTGCAGGCTGTTTACGCTTTCGTTGCGTCTCAAAATGGGCGCTTCTTGAGTGGCTGACTCCGTCTCCTCCTCCAAGTCCTCCATGTCGTCCACGACTAGCTCCCCAAATTGTTGCTCCAAGATCAGAGATTCGATTTCGTTGCGGACATTTGCAGTTGGTTCAATCTTTTTGCTTGAGGAACTGCTGCTGTTTGATTTAGCTGATGCAGTTGACTTTTGGGAGTAGTTCGTCGACTTGACGGATAAGGGAGAGCCGCCTCCGCTATGACTGGGATTGTGATTGCTCATCTGGGGTTCTGTTGTCACTGAAAATGCTTGCATTGGTGTTGCATATGTGGCGAGTTCGTCCATTGGCTCCACTTTAATCCTGTTTAAAATTATATTAAATTGGTTAACTCAAGGTGTATTTAATAAATTAAGTAATAAGTACACTCATAAAATTATTTTTCATGCTAAAGGTAAGTCACCCTATTATTCAGAAAGTAAAGTTCTAAAATTTATGGGTGTGACTTTCTAAAAACAATGTGTTCCATTATTCTGATTTTCCACGTAATTGATTGATGAATTCACAAATTAGCTTTTTTGTTACTCATGTTATTATAAAACATTAGTATTTTTAGAAAGAAGGTTAGCATTTCTACGTGTTTTTCTTAATAATTCAAAATAGTTCCAAAAATTTGAAAAAATCGCCATTGTTTTTTGGGTTGTTGTTTTAAGGCAAATCTTTTAACATTTTAGAAATGGTTCTCCTAATATTTAGAAATTATTTCTTTAAAATGGAAAAACTTTATATATTTTAGAATGATTTTCATTTTTTCCTCTAAATGTAAAAGTAAGAATAGGTATGTATTTAGTATAAACTTACAAATCAGTTTTAGAGTACACCTCATCCCCATGTGCTGTTGTATGCAGCACTTGCCACGTCACATTATCAGTCGCCGCATTTGTTTCAATTTTATCAATTGTCATCGATTTTCTACAAAACGGACAGAGACACCGATCATATGGGAACAGACCCATTGCTTTTTCCAATATAAATTCTTTGACTGTGCCAAATAAATTGCGAATTTGTTGCAATAGATTTGCGGGTTGGCCGCGACAATTAAATGCATTCTGCATTTTACTATTACAGTTTACTCTTTTGTTGTGTGCATTTTGACTAAAATTGTTTAATTTTACTTGTATTAAACGCAGGACTTGAGTTAACTTGACCACTTGAAGCAGCAACGCCACTCTACAAACTGTTTTCTAACGTTCGTCGAACTTCGTGTTGACCACATCTACATTCCCCCATTAATAGAGGCGAAACCACACACTGCGCTCTTTATTTCCATTTCAGGAAAAAAAAAACAACAAAACTTGCAAATGTAAAACAGGACATTGCGTTTTCCACTGTAACCGAAGCACACACACAACACACACATATTCCAAGGGGGTGGCAGCTCTGCACCCCTAGACCAACACTAATACCAAGAAGCAAGTTAGCGTCGAAACGGACAAAACTAGAAGTTAGCCATTGGTCTCTGTTCAAGCACTCCGAGGTATTTTCAGTTTGACTTTGTGTTTTCTAGCGAACACCTTCTGAGTCATGGTTCGGGTTTCTTCGTCTGATTGTCACGAAGACGGTGTGTATATACATAATTGTATGTACATACATATATGAAAAAGTAGCCTAACATCAGCAAAGTCGGCACATGGTTGCTCTATTCGGTTTTTAAGCATTGACAAATTAGTAAGGGAGTTTTTCATATTTTACAAGAAAGTAAGTCTACAAATTATTTTCACTTCTAAATTGAACCACATTTTATATAGTATCTGGCTTTTTAACAATTTTTAATTATTTTATTCTTTGATAATTTTAAAATTTCCCTTTTTGTTCACTTATTTCATATTTTAAATGCAAAATATTTATGGCTGCCAATTTTAGAAAAAAGTGGCTGCAAAAATAAACACTTATTAATTTAAATTTTATTCATTTATTTCTCTTCTAAATTAAACCATTATTTTTGGCCCCTAGCCTTATAATAAGTATAATTTTTAAAAACCAAAAAATAGTATATGTATATAATTTTCTTTTTATCCCCTTTAAACTACTATTTTTTTGCATCTAGCTTATAATAATTACAATTTTTAGAAAAACAAATTGTTATTTTCCCTTCTACTCTCTTTTTCTCTTCTAACCTAAACCATTTTTTTTAATTACCTCTAACATTGTAATTATTGTCATTTAAAAAAAAAAAAAAGACAAAATTGATTTCTTGCAAAGGACAGTTCGCAAGTGGCTACAAATTGATGACATACTAACAAGAATAATAGCACATAGTATACATAAACCGGCTTCTAACAAAGGTTGTGAGCCACAGGTACTTGTAGTGGTCATTTGAAGGTTCGTCACTGGCAGTATTGGCCATTCTGTCCCTATACCTATATCATAAGCGCCCTCGATGACTGTTTCAGCGCGCATTTAAATTATTTAGATTAGATGACGATATTGTTGGTCTTTAACGTGGTCTTTAAGCCGCAAACGTTGCATGCGTAATGCGTGGGGTGCCAAATTTTTGGGGTCAAAAGCGACTCAGCCACACTTTTATTCTCTTAATTTTTTTGTTATGGTTTTGATTTTCAGTACCGGGGCAGGGATACATGTTCACAAGCCAGGCATATATTAACATTCTATGAAGATGCATTTTTTGAGTTTGACTTACTTGCATTTACCGGTATCCCGGATTAGGGCGTCTGTTTTTTCCGATTGGTTGGGGAATTCGTGTTTATTAGTTTCCTTAAGTTTACATTTTGCCACTGCAGAATATGGTGGGGAAAATATTCATATATACATATACATATTTTTATTATTTATTATTATTATTATTTATTTATTTGTATACCTTGAAGTTGTTGATTGCCGTTCTCTATCCAGTTTTGTTGCACCAGATTGGCGGGTTTCTTAGTTATATGCTGATTTTGGGATCTCACTAGCTCATCGTTTAGCCTCGATGATTTAGAATCCTCAAAGCTATACGGATATGGAGTTCGCTGCATGCTTCTCATGAAATTGCTAATGAAATCTGTATGTTGCCGCACCACCGGAAATCTGCAAGTAGATGCGTTAGAAGTAATTATTTGATCGTGATTCTTGCGCTTACCGTGAACTTTGTCTAACCAGGCGTCTGTTTATGCCCCCCTTGCAGGATGTCAGTTGTATGAAGCTACCACTTCCACTGCCACTGCCACTGCCACTGCTACATGTGGTTGTCGTGCTGTCCGTGCTTCTGCCATCCATTGAGGATTCAGAGCACGCTTTAGCCACTAGACGACGATCCAAGAAGTTTGCTTGAATAGCTAGAAATTTAGTAAGCAGACATTTTTTTAGAAATGCGGTTTATATTTAATACTTACCACTAGTCCCATAGCTTTTCTTTTGAAAAAAGTCCTGATAGCAGATGAGCGAGAATGCAATTATAGATTTACTTTTATTATTACTATAAACGAGTGTTATAAACTTACATTAGAGGATCTCGAGATGTCTAAGGCTTCAGGTGGCGAATGGAAGGAATGTCGATGCAAATTCTCATTAAGTTGATAGCTAAACAAAAATATAACAATAATTAAAATATGCAATCCTAATTATACTCTTGAAAGGTTATGTAATTTTTGGCTTTGCTAAGATATCTGTGTTATTTAATTTGAAGTACGTTTTATCAATTATAAGTTGATAATTAAAAGTTCAACTCAAATTAAGTTCTATATTTCAGATTTTCTTTGGATGGCAAACCCTAGGCATCAGTGAAAAGTTGAGAAAATTTATATGTATAAGACTAAAGGAATTTGGAAAGTATCGATTTACCTCTGGTTTAACACAGTCGCGTTTTCCCCATCCTTGTATTCCTGAGCAATACGTTTCTTATGTGCCGTGTGCAGACGACGTCGCTTTACGGCATTGGGTGAGGCGGAGCCTTCGCCTTGCGTAATCCAATCCACATCTGCGCCAAAGCGCAAAGTGCTCGACTGATCCGGTTTGTGGAATACATACACAACAGCTCCATCTGGCGTAATAATGGGCAGCTGGAGTCGGGATAATCGCTTCTTTACCGCCATTAGCAAAGCCGATCCCAATTCGATGCCATCGGTTATTTCGGCTACAATTTGCAATATCTGCTCCACCGAACATATATCGGCAAGTACAGCAAATACCTCCAATGCCGTCTGCCTGACCCGACGCTTCCGATTGAGGGCGGCATATGTGACTTGGGCTGCCAGGATGTTGATGTCGAAGCAGGTGCCAGGAAAGGACATCAAGGAGTATATGGATATTTGTAGAGCATGATCTCGAAACTGACGGTGGATTGTAATAAGCAATATTTAAAATAAAATTCATATTTCAGAATAATGCTGACCATACACTCACAAGAAAAATCGAAAAGTTTTTTAAATCGCCTTACTTTTGGTCTTTACTCGTATATTGTTCAAAAAGAAAATTTCTAAAATTCGTTGTTGTAGCTTCCCTAAAAACTATAATTTGCATTTCTAAATTTCAGGGTGCATTTTTCTAAGATTTAGAAAATATATCTAATTTCCAGGGTGTTGTTGTCTACAGAAATTAAATTAGAATTAATTATAATTAAACTTTAGTAATTTTAAACTCCACATATACACATATTCTATTTATGTAATTAATTTGAAAACACTAGTCAGATGATAGCTGAAGTCTAATTTTAAAGCCGAGCCAGAAAATTTCATTACTTTTTTCTGAATTTTACAAAGATTTTTTTCTAAAAATAACGTTCTGCATTTCTATTTTTTAGAAATATTTTTCTTAATAATTTAAAGCAAACCTTTTTAAATTGTAGAACTTTTTTTTTCTAATATCTAGAAATTATTTCTATTAAAAAGAAAGACTTTCTATGTTTTAGGGCGACTTACTAAAATCTAGACAATTCTTTTCTGGGTGTATTCACTTACTTTTGAACTTTTGGCATGCAGATAGTCGGGTGCTGTTAATTTGGCCACAATTGTGCCAGCGGGCAGACGCTGCATAAGCGCCTTGAACACCCGATTTGCCCCGGCGTTTCCCTGCCGGCATAGTCCAGACAGTATCTGGTGCGTCCGATCCTCCAGATTGTCCAGCGGCAGGCGTGATATCAAATTGGTCAACACTTCGCGCTTCAGCTCGGCCACCTCGAAGTTTCGCTCCGAGGAGAGCAGGGTGCGGAGCAGACTATCCAAATAGGACTGCACTCGAACCAAGTTTGTTGATGAACTAAGTGCTATCTCAAGTTGGGTTATGCCCTGTAAGCGATTGCGCCAATCCTGCGAGTGGAGAAAGAGATTGAAATAAATTTGTCTCAGATTGTCGAAAACATATTATTGCCAAGTCATTTCAATAATTGTCGATAAGGTTTCATTGTTACCCCGTAATGACCACAATTGGAACAACCAAACCGGCAACGATAACGTCGTTTTAAATAATTTCCTGACCCATGCCGTAGTTCCTTTTTTTTATTCGCGCCTTTTTTGTTGTGTTTTTTATTTTTTTGTATACTGTACGCGCTATAATTTTTGTTAATGGTTTATTATTTTTGTGCCAGTGCTGACCCAGTTCCCTGGCACGCTCTGTCCTCGTCCAACGTGAGTTACGTCTCCCACCAGTTAGGGGGGCCCAATGTATTTCTTGTTACTTTATCGTCGTCCATGTATGCTGTTCTCTTTTTTCTAGCTGCTAGAAATATCGCGTGCATTTAAATGATTGGCCGGCTACCTAAAATGCTGGCATAGGACTCATTGGTACTATGCAGCAGCTCCCAATAACATTACACAAGGCATGCAACTTTGGCTACAACTCTCAAGTTTTTTATAAAGTGCCATAAAGTACCAGAAGTACAGTTGGTGCACAGGTGTAGTATTCTCGAATCGAATAATGCAAATTTGTACTTATTTTTATTTTGTTGTTGCATAGATTCCCAATTTTATTATCTTTTAGTGCGAAAGAATTTTGCTAAGCCTTTTCACAAGCGGGAAAAGTTTAGTGGAAGGTGAAAAAGAATAAGTTTTCAAGAATATTTTCTCCAATAGTACAATACGACACTTCAAATATTTATTTTATTTGTTTTTGCATTGATCATATGATCTTTAACCTTTTCATAAAGTTACAAGAAAGGTCAAACAGAATATATTTTCAGGAATGGTTTCTCGAATTGTATAATACGACCTTTAAAATTTGTAATTTAAAATTATAAATAAAATAAAGTCACAACCGTGAAACGTTTAATGGACGAGGGAAATTAATACGTTTTCTATAAATTTAAAAGGTGTCAAATTCATGTTACTAAAACTCATTCAACAACTTTCTCATAAATTCGACATGAAAATTTAGGGCTTTTGAATTGTTCGCGTCAGAAATTAATAGGTCATTGGTACAAAGGGTGTGCACCCAAAGGCTCATTCAATTGTGCTGCCATTAATAGTCGAATGTGTGTGTGGGGTTGAACTGTGCTGTGTGTGAACTTATCGCTATATTTTTTATTAGTATGCCACCGGTATATGCCTGGTCTTATAATAGTAATGTAATACATATTGAAGTTGAGCCAATGCGTGTCGTGTTCGTAATACATTTTTGGGTGGCTGCCATAATGAAGAAAACATTATAAACGCATATGAAATTGTATATATATTCTAGTAACCCAGTTAGAAAAAAAAGAAGAAAAACGACCAAATGGCAAATGAGGCCAGCGTGCGTTACAAATTCATTTTTCAATTTTTATGAGCAAACGATATTCAAAAACGAGTTACTCAATTTTAAATACCCTCGGTTGGTTTCTCTTCTTCAAAATATTAGAAGATTATCCAACACTGACATGCATAGAAGAGCAAATATTGAAATGATGGTGATAAATACGAGAGACTAGCGCATTGATGTAATTCGCCCACTTATGATCATTTTATTAAATTAGTTAGATATATCATAACTTTTAAAACAAGTACTCGGTTGGGTTTAACCAAAAATGCAAGGACGCAAAACTATTAACTTGTAACTAATTAGAAATAAATATTACACATGTACGTATAATAAAAATGTAATTTAACTCAAAAAAAATTCTACTTACCCCAGAGCGCAAGTCCATTATAGTTTTATAGTTGACAATGTCCAGTTCTTCCCAGTTATTTGGTGCTGCTGCTGGTTCCGCTGCCCCAACGGCGACTGCTGTGGGATGAGTAGCTAACTCCATGGTGACACTCTCGCTGCGTCGCAAGGAACGCGGCGAGGGAACCGAATCACGCTGGAGATTATGCATTACTTCAATCTGCTTGTGCGGCACTTTGGGACTGATGGAACTACTGCCCGCCGGACTAATGCTGCAGCTACGGTAAATGGGCGAGTGCGAAAGTGAGTCGCGTTTGGGGGACGCATTGGAATTCTTGGTAGTGTCATTAGTAGTAGGAGCCGCCGGCTCCTTTGAGAAGCTATTACCAGGAAGCAGCGGCTTTGTATTGTCGCTGGGTATCTCCAAGGTCAAAGCTGTCATTTTCGGACTTGATATATTGTCTTCAACTTGTGCTTCCTCCCTTAGCTTGTGCTCCTCATCAGCATGCAATGTAATGGGATTGGGAATGGGAATGGGATTGTTGCTAGTTTCTGCCAATGTACTATCAATGTTATTGTTCGCCGAGGAGGCTGCATCACTGTCAGGAGTTCGCATCTTGACTACTTCGCCACCAAAGGTGACACGTTTCAGGCCACGAAATGGAGTGCCGAGTAGACTTTCATTGTGCACCATTTCATCAACATCTGAATCACTAATAATCTGTAGAATGCCCTGTGATGACTCTGTGCCAACAGCCAAGGGACGACACACCAGCTCTGTGGCATCTATAATGGGACTGACCGACTCTTCCGTCTCCGTTTCTGCCTCGAGTATACGCATGGTCAGCGTATCATCATTGATTTTAATTTCCGTTTCCATAATGACTTTTCCCTTGTCCGGCAGTGACTCTGCGGACTCCTGCGAGGAGCCACGCCACGTGTGCCTAGGCAGGGCTCGCCAAGCTCCTGCACTGGTCATATTGGCCTCAGCTCGATAGGGTTTATTCAATATGCCATATACTTTGCACATATGATTGTACAGGGACAGACCATCGGTGTCGTCCAACAACTCCACTTCATCCAAGTAACTTTCAAACTCTTGTGGTCCCAACAGTTCAGCAATTTTGGACAACACCTTCAGTGTGATCTCCTGTTGTGACTCATGGTGTTGCAGGCGTTGCACCAGCCGCTCCAATGAGTGCTTCGTTATAAAATGACGCTGTGGCGTGTGCAAAATCGATTGGAACAATGGCGGCAATGAGAGCAGGACACCACAGCTGAGTCGCTCGTCATAGCCGACAATCGACGGCTGACTGAGGCCAGTGTCCAAAATTTGCAGCATAACCATTTCCGGCATGGCTGTGTCGGCGAGATAGACCAGCAAACAGTCGAGTGCACCCTTCCTTACGGTTGGTGCCTGATGACCGAGATTCTTGATTAAATCGTTGAGAAAATGCATACTATGCTTGTCCGCCTTCGAGCGCATCACGACGAGGACGTCGACGAGGACACGGAGTGCATGTTGTCGCACCTGCCACTCGGGATCCTGCAAGCGTTCGTGGAATTCGTCGAACATGATCGCCGGACAAATTGTTTCAGGCAATCGACGCGTACGTAAAATGTGCTCCCACAACGGAGTCAATTGTACGGCACTCGGTGTTTCCCCGTTGCGTCGTTGCATTTTATTTAGACACACACTCGACGAGTTGTTATTGTTGTTGTTGTTATCCTTGTGCTCGACACTGACATTCTTCTGAATGTCCTCGCAGCTGGCATTTGTATTTACCAAAGTGTCCTTTCGATCGAGTATACGCTTTAGAAACATATCGCACAAGGGTGCTTTGTTTTTTTTTTTTGGTTTGGTTCCGCTGCAATTATCTAACTAATTGCTGAATTCTCCTCTCACATCGAACTTCTTCAGTTGATTTTAATTTACAATTGTCACGCAGGCTTGCATCCGGTCTGCTTCGTACATACATTGATTACAATGTCATTTGTGTATTTTTTTCTGTTGTTTTGTTAGACCTTAGAAGTTTTCCACTTCTGGTGTTTGCCAGTTGCTAGCAACGACTGCAACGTTTGTCCGCTTGCTATTCTTTTTTATAGTAAAAATGAAAAAAAACTGACTCCAGAATTTATGGCAAGTTCAGTGCGCAGGACGCAATTTTCTCTCCCAGAAAGTATTAAAAGTGCCAACTTCCAAAAGCAACAATTATTTTAGTTTAGAATTTAGCTCAGAAAGCTGATTATTTTTTATTAAATACAGACTTATTATTATTATTATTAAATACAGTAACACGATGCTGCAAAAAGCATTTATTTGAAAATATTTTAGTGTACTCGTACATATACATATATATATATATATTAGTAGAAATGCTAGCGAGAATAAGAAATTAGATTTACATTGTGTGTGTGCTTAAATGGCAATAGTTTAGCTGAACTATTTTAATATAGCTCAAATACATACATAAATACATATACATAAATATACACAATTAATTGGATTATTTAAAACTAAGTGCATACCTCAAGAAGTGCTAAACTAAGCCTGCGTTTGACTTTGCTTCACTAATTTATTGGTATATATATATATATACACATATATATACACATATATATATATGTATATACATATATATATCAGTCAGTACATTTATCGTTAGATGCCCTATGTTGGAAATGCACTTAGGATGGTTAACCTTGATACAAGGTGTTCAATCATTTTCTTGTTCAAATTTATAAATATCAATGCAAAGTAAAAACTATAACGTTACAAAAGATGAAAAATGGCGTCGCTTAACACTAGAAGGGGTACAAACTTTTACACTTACAATACTAATAAACTATACGAGTATTTCACACATACTCCTCGGGTGCCTTTTGTACATTGGGTATACGCAAAGTGGAGACGGGCTGGGACTGGGATTGGGACTGTTGCTGCTGTTGCTGCTGCTGTTGCTGCTGTTGCTGCTGCTGTTGCTGCTGCTGCGGACTCGTTGTATCGGGTAGCTCGGCAATATCTTTGAATACACCCATCAGATTCTCATAGCTGGGACCCCAGTTCAGCAAATACTCCCAGCCCAAGGTGGTTGCCGATGGCGAAGCGCTTCCATTTGCCTTGCGATAAATGCCGCTCAGATGATTCGCCAAATCATCATCGCTGGCCACTAAAGTGCTGAGTGAGCCACGAAAAGATGACTCAAATCCATCATAGGCATGCGGTGGTATCGGCGGCGTCTTTGCCACATTCTGACTCCGAGTGGGCTCCCCGCTTAGAGCACGCGCCACCGGACTGCGACTGTCGAGCATACTCTTGCTGGTGGAATACTTGCCATCGCCGCTCAAGCTATTGTTGTCATACTCGATCTCGGAGCAAGTGAAACTATCGTTACCACTCTCATCCGTCGAGGTTGAGCTGTGCGCATCCACATCTCCGCCTAGCGATAGATGAAGTGCCCCACCTGGCACACGGGGAGTAGGAGCCTCGCTGTTCGAGGACAGATCCAAGGTGGAGACTAAACTACAAGTTCTTGGCCGAGCATTGAGACGTTCAATCTCCTCCGCCGTTAGACCCATTGAGGTCTGTGGCGGTGCTTGAGGTGGTGCCACTGATTTCTGTCGACTAGCGCTGGAGCTTTGACCCGATAACTGAGACATCACGGGACTATTTAGGCTCCTTTCGCTGTTGCTATGTAGTGCATCCTTGCCAACACCACCTGAGCTGGAAGTGGTGGCCAGCAGGGCGCTCTGCAACGGTTTGCCCGATATATCGTGGAGGGTGAGTATCCTGGGCTGCTGCGAACTCAACTCCGAGCTGGGCGAGAGGCGGGCCAGTGGTGTGGTCTGATGGGTACGCGATGCACTCGTCGACGGTGGTGGTGGCGGTGGCTGGCTGCCTTGGTTGGGCACGCGTGGCACAAACGGTGCGTTGACCGCGTGGCGAGGGGAATGGCGATGCTGCTGCTGGCTGGCTGCACTCTGGTGCTTGTGGTGCGTATAGGCAGCAACCGGCGGTGTGGTTGCCTTGTACTTGCGCATACCACCCGCCTCGCGATAACCCTTGTAGTGATAAACAATATCGATATCGGATGGTGCAATTGAGCTCGCATTTTCCAAGTCATAGTGTTCCGGGTACTCGGATCCCAAGTCCACGGAGCTGCCATGGTCGAGTGGATGCAATGGATTTGGGGGTGGTATCGATAAATGATGTTCCTCACGAATCGGTGGACTCTTCCCAACGACTTCACGTTCAATGATATCCGGTCGTTGTGGCCGTTGCTGTGGCTGCGGATGATCACCAGCGGAAGGTAATTCACTACGCTCCTTGAACTTCTTGGTGATGAGCTCGGGACCGGTTAGATGATGACCCGGCTGCCGCATGTGATCCGTGTTACTCGCTACAAGTGGTGCCGGAGAATCATTCGCATGAATGCCACGTGCAAGCACATGATCTGCTGCCTGGATTTGGGGCGCTGCAGCTTGTGGATGCTTAATCTTGAATCCTGGCACACCACAGCTGAGACTCCCAATCTTTTCCTGCTTTCCGCGAAAGCGATAGATAATGTAGGAGCCGAATATAGCTACAACCAGTATGACGAAGAATACAATAACGAGAGTGATACCAATACTGAGTGGATCCGCCACTTGGGCAGCATCGACACCAATATCCTTTTCACTACAGCCCAGCTCCACTTTGCCATGCTGCTTCACTTCGTGAAAGATGCTGCCAGAGCCATTCAATGGCTGCAACTCGTTGTTAATGGTAAAATTGGCAATGCAACCGGCGAAGGGTTGGGCAACATGGATGGGTGCACCACCCACGCTCAAAGTAGACAAATAGGGGTCCAGAAAATCATGGACACCCGCAAAATCCAACTCATCGCCCACCTGATGCCCGTCAATGAACAAATGGAGCGTACGACTCTGGCTATGAAGACTTACATTATGCCACTTGCCATCATTCAAAGCAGCTGGCCCCGGCACAGTCATATTGATGGTCAAATGTTGTTTCGAGTAGTAAACAAGCTTGCCATCCAATAGAGACAACGAGGTATACATTTGATTTGTGGCCGCGTAGAGGATTAATCCATGTGACTTGAAGGTGCGAAAGAGAAAACTTAATAGCTTGGCAGGCTCATTGGAGTTGAAAGTTGAAAGTCTCTTCAAACGGCTACCAAAATTGGACCACGCACTGTTGCCATTATATAGATTGTCCAGCAGTTGCATGCGTTGATATTGCGGAGATATCTTGAATTCCAGATACGCGCCGCTGCTAAGCCGGACCGGCTGCAGTGAGTCTCCGCAGTCAGGTGAGAGCAGTGGAGCACCACATTGGCAGAGGGATGTGGACCAGCGATCAATGCACTGACCCGCAAAGCTACTGCATCTTTCCGCCGCAATTGCTGGCTGACAGGCCTGTCTGCTGCAGCCGAGTAGAATGCCCTGCTGTTGCAGGGGTGAACTCAAATTCAAGGAGCGTCCATTTATGGAGACACTGTGAACACATCCAACGAGATCATCGCTGTGTATTTGTCCGGGTCTCTCGAGCACGGGATCAGCGGATTGTAGTCCGCCAATCAGCAGCGGTTGCTTGTTGAAGTTCAGAGTGCTGTAAGGAGAGACATCATTTAAATGATGGAATGAGTTATCAGTTTCAACTTGAGCTTACCCAATGGTGACCACGTCGTCCGCATAGCAACTGGCATCGCCGGGATTGCACTCGGCGCACACATCGCCCGATTCCGTGCACTTGGCAACGCTCAGGGACATAACTCTTCCATTGCGTGTGGCGGTCACCTTGTGCCAACTACCGTCGGCCAGATTAAGGCCAGCCACCACAGTGCTGATGGCTGTACGGGAACCACCCGATGAGAAATATGCCTGACCCTTGACTAACTCAATGGCCAAAAAATCAGAGCGTCCACCGTTCTGCAAACCATAATTATACACTAAAAGTGCTGTTGGTTTTGTGGTGGCAAACACAATGGAAATATCATTTGTGGACGGATCCAGCGAGGGAAAACTCATAAAGGAGAGTGGCTCAAAGCCGTAACTAAAGCGCTCGCAATGACGTCCATAACGACCCGCCGGACAGCTGCACTTGTAGCTTGGTTTGAGGCTGATGCAGAGGCCGCCGTGCAGGCACGGATTGGGACGACAAGAATCGGCGATGTTCTCGCACTGGCTACCCCGATAGCCGGGTCGGCACAGGCAGAAGTAAGAGGCGCCATCCGGACTGCGCTGGCAACTGCCGCCATTGCGACATGGTTTACCCCAGCAGGCATCGGTACGCTCTCGCTGACACTGTTTGCCCTCCCGGTGCGCCGGACACTCGCACTGATAATCGTTGCCCATTCGTCGACATTGGGCCTGTCCTTGGCACGGACTCGGCAGACATGGATCCTGGCGGCGGGCGCACTGCTCCCCCGCATAGCCCTTGGCACACTGGCATGTGTAGTCGTGAATAATGCGTGGTCCACTCAGTATGAGCGAGGGAGTATTTACAATCATATAGTGATGCGTATCCAGCAGTCGAATCGAGGCACTGCACATGCCACCATTGGCACACACCTCGGGTTTGTCACAAGGCTCATAGCCAATGATGATTTCGGTGCGCAGCAGCTCGGACAGAGACGAACGCTTCTCCCGCAAACGCTCGATAATGTAATGGGGCTGCTGATAGGTCAGGTTGGAGTTGCGCACGACCAGGAGTGCTTCTATATCCCTATTGCTGGCATTATTGCTGCTAATGTCGATGAGACTGTAAATCAGAACATCATCGTTCGCAGCAAATCTAGATTTGAGGAACTCCAAGGTGGGACGATAGTGATGCTCTAGAAATACCTCCGCCGACATATTTCGGATGAGGAGGGGCAGAGTGTTGGCCAAGGTGGAATTGTTGTACGCTTGAAAATCTACGGTGACCTTGGAGCTAACATCGCCGTGTTTACCATCATTTCCGGTCACACTATACGCATACGACATGGGCGTAGTTAAGGATGTCGTGTAAAGATCACAACCACTCCTTATAGTCAGCTGTCCACTACCCTGCAGACGACATCGATAGTCGCCGACAATATCCACATCGTTGGGATGAACATCGGCCAGTTTTGTATTTGTGGGCATCTCTCCGTTGAATATACTCACAGCCACATTAACAATTCGCGCCGTGGATGGATTATCATTTTGGTCGAGTACTTTTATGACCAGCCTATGCCGGGCCTGCTGTTTGGGATTGCCACTGTCCTCTACCTCAATGATGGTCTCGAGCAGGGGAGTCATTTCGCGATCGTAACTTGCCGTTGAGCTCACCAAACCCGTATATTTATCGATGCTCAACAGGGATTTATGTTTGCCACCGACAATTGTGTAGCTGAAAGGACCACCATTTTCGGGCAGATCCGGATCACTAGCAGCTAGCGTCATTATCGGTGTGCCTGCTGGCTCATTCTCGGATATATAACCGAGCAGACCCTCCGCAGTAAATGTCGGTCCGTTGTCATTAATATCGTCGAGATCGATGCGCACCGTCGCCGTTCCCGTCTGCGGGGGCAGACCCGTATCAATGGCACCTATTACCAGATTATAGTGTGCTATATCCTCACGATCCAAAAGGGATGCGGTGCTTATCTCCCCTGACTCGGCATCAATCTTGAAGTTCTGTTTGATGTTACCATTGATGATGGAGTAACTGAACTGATTGTTCTGCAGTCGGACATCCTTGTCGACGGCTTTCACTGTGGTGACCACAGTGCCCACTGGCGCCGACTCAATAATTGTTGCTGTGTAATATCGTTTCACGAACTCCGGAGGATCGTTGCCGTCCTGTATTGAGATGATGACCTGTGCCTCATCTGTATCATTACCTCGTATGCTGCCATAGTTCTTAGCCATCACCATGAGCACAACCCGATTCTGGGTCTCGCGATCCAAATTACGGGTCACATGTAATGAGCCTGTGTTCATGTTGATGCCAAAGCCCCTATCATTACTGGAACCCACAAGTAAATAATAGATACGCCCATCTTCGCCTATGTCCTTATCCGTGGCCTGCACCGAACCCACTGCAGTGCCCACAGCCGACGTTTCAGAGACGTCAAAGTGGAAAACGGGCTGAACGAATTGTGGATAAAACTCATTAACGCCCAAGATATGAACGTAGAGCATCGCATAACTCTCCATAATCGAGTCGGGATTCTTTGCTTTGATCTGCAGCATATATGTACGCCGTTCCTCGTAGTCAAAACTGGCTGCAGATAAAATTGTGCCATTGCTCACATTAATACTGAAGAAATGATGATCTGTGCCACTGGCCAGAAATGAATAATGGATGATGGCATTTTTCGGTGAATCCTTATCGGTGGCATGCGCCTGAAACACATTTGTTCCGACTGGCTTATTTTCCCCTATATAGCCATGGTATTCGGATTGATTGAATATCGGTGGATTGTCATTGACATCGGTGAGTATAATCGAGAGCATAGCCACAGCAGATAGTGGTTTGTAGCCCAAATCTTCGACGGTTATGTTCAAGTGGTATTCCTGCATCAGATCGTAGTCCAATGGTTGCATTATTGTTATCGCACCTGTTCGCTCATTCACATTGAAATCCCGCCTCTCGTTTCCACCGGAAATGGCGTAGTGCAGCATACCATTGGGTCCATTATCCTTATCCGTAGCCGAAACCGTGAGGATCGTTGAACCAATTGGCTCGTTTTCAGGTACAATTACTTGATAGCTCAGAGCGCTGAATTCCGGCGGATAGCGATTCTCATCCGTAACAATAACAATGACCCGTGTCTGATCGGACTGTGGGGGAACCCCTCGATCCGTGGCTTTAACATTGAATTCAAAGCGTGAATTGGCTGGCACATCAATGGGCCTTATCAGGGATATCCAACCATCATGTTTGTTGATCATAAAATACGCACTCCGATTCGATTCCATCAGGATGTAATCGATCTCTGCATTAACACCCACATCCAAGTCATCGTTGGCGTGTACTCGCACAACCCGCTGACCACCATGAGCATGTTCCGGTAATGGGGATAGATACTCCATCTGCTCGAATTTCGGTGAATTATTGTTGGCATCAACTATGTTTATGTTGACCAGACATTCCGTATATAGTGGTGGTTTGCCATTGTCTGTAGCTAAAATGGTCAGAGCAAACATATTCTCCGGCGAGCTGATGTACTGTGAGTGCTTGTACTGGATTTGAGTTTTACTGAAGATCTCACCTGTGGCGGGATCGACACTAAATATAGGCGATGGTGACTGCAGAGAGTAAGATATGACTGAATTGGGACCCTGTTTATCCCGATCTGTGGCAATAATCTGGCCAACAAAAGCCACCGCATGTTGCAGTTCTGGAAAATTGAAGCTGTAGAAACTGTGCTCAAACTCCGGTGCATTATCGTTCTGATCTTGAATGGTTATCGTAATCGGGGTCTCTGCCCGCCAAGCGCCATCCGAGGCGACAACCTTTAAAATATATTCATCCTGTTGCTCGCGATCGATTTGCCCGGCAACCGTTATATTTCCGCTTCTCGGATCAATTTTAAATTTTTTACTCGGATTATCACTGAACGTATACGTGGCATTCGCATTCTCACCCAAATCCAAGTCGGAAGAGGTAACCGATATCACAAAACTACCGATTTCAGCATTTTCGGTTACGTTCAGCGAATAGAGACGCGTAAACTTGGGTGGATTGTCGTTTTTGTCCAATAAGTGGAGCAAGACACTTGCCGTACCCGTCAACTGGGGCACACCCTGATCCACGGCCTCCACAACGAGTGCATAATCACTTATCTCTTCTCGATCTAGTCGCATCGTCGTATATATTTCTCCGGAATCGGCGATTTCAAAAGTGCCGTCATAGTCATTTTTAAGTCGATAACTGACCTCCCCATTGTCGCCCGAATCCTTATCATTCGCCTTGATCGCGACAATCAGTTGCGGTGGTGTTTCCTCCTCCAATATTTCAGCGTTGTATATCAGCTTCTCCATCGCGGGTGGATTATCATTGGCATCCGTAACATTGATGTTCAGTAGTGTCACAGTGCGAAGACTTGGTCTATCCGAGTCGGCAGCCTCAACCCAAATCTCATATTGATAAGTCTGTTCATAATCCAGACCATCTGGCCCGACACTGAATATTCCGGTATTTGGATCAACTACGGCCGCATCTCCCATATTTCCACCAGCTATTTTATATCTTATATTGGCAACGGAACCCTTCTTTGGCGACGTTGCTGCCAATTTGGCAATCATTTTGCCCGGTTGCACATCCTCCGGCAAATTGAATTGAGTAATTGGCATGTAGGAGAATACAGGAAATAGTTCCACTGGACGCACTTGCACGGTTAGCTCAGCTGTCGAGTTGCGAGGCATACTGCCTTGATCAGTGGCCTGAATATTTATGTTATAAATAATGTCCGCGTTGGGCTTGTTCTTTTGCATCAGCTCCGTTTTGGTGCGTATAACACCCGTCGATGGATGCACCTCGAAAAAATGTTGATCCTTACCACTGATATTATACCTGACCATTGCATTCACGCCCTCATCCGCGTCAGTAGCGCGTGCCCCAAACACAAACTCTTCGGCCCGTATATTGTTGGGCACAACAATATTGAAAATGCTCGCCTCAAACTTGGGCACATTATCATTGTTGTCCTCCACGGCTATGGTCAAATTCACAGAAGTTGCCCGCGGTTCGGTAATCGAACTATCCTGGGCCATCAGAGTTAGGTGATAGACGGCTATAGTTTCCCGATCGAGTACACTAGCTGTAGTAATTTCACCCGTATCCGTGTCAATGTGAAAATCCATCATGTGTTCTCCGAGCAAATTAAAACGCAGCTTTGCATTCAATCCGGCATCTTTGTCGGTGGCAATTGGCCTCAAAACCAGTGAACCAATCGGCAGATTTTCTTCTATCAGCGCCTGATAATATTGAAGTTCAAAAACGGGTCCATTATCGTTGATGTCCTGTACCTCAACGCTGACAACACCTGTATTGGATAAGGGCGGTGATCCCGTGTCCATGGCGACTAGCGTCAATATATACTCGGTCTGCAGCTCACGATCGAGCGATCGAAGCAAGACTATTTCCCCAGTTGAGGCATTGATGCGAAACAGATCCGCATTGCCCTCCTTCAGAAAGTATCTAACTTGTGAGTTCAAAGGTGGAGTATCTGCATCATAAGCTTTGACGGTCAGCAAATAGCCATCGTTGGGTGGTAGGGTATTCTCCATAACGCGTGTTATGTATGGGGAGTCGAGGAAAGTTGGTCGGTTGTCATTGATGTCAATAATGCTAATGATCAGCTCAGCCGTATCACTCGGACTCTCATGCGGCGCACAATCCTCAGCCCGTACTGTCAATACATATCGCGATTTGCGTTCGTAGTTCAAATTTTTGGCCACTCTTACGATGCCGGTGTCTTCACTGATGCTGAAATCTCGATTTTGATCACCCGTCACAATGGAGTAACGCACTCGACCATTGTCGCCCTCGTCCTCGTCTGTTGCAGAGACTTGTAGCACCATGGCACCAATGCTGGCATTCTCCGCTACGGATGCGGAATATTGCTTTGGATCAAAGACGGGTATGTTGTCATTCTCATCGAGTATTTTGATCTTTAGCTGTGATTGTGTCGAAAGTGACGGATCCCCTCGATCCCGAGCTGTTATATTCAGCACATAGTTTAATCGTAGTTCGCGATCCAAGGCGTCGGCTACTCGTAAGATGCCATCGGTGGGATTTAAGGTAAATGGCAGAGTTTCATACGCTTCATTCTCATTGTCTCCAAATGCGGGCGCGTCATCAAGAAAATAATCGATGTAGCCATTGCGTCCCTCATCGTTATCAATGGCCTTCACCGTAAACACAACCGTATTCGTAGCAACATTCTCCATCACCGATGTCTCGCTTGCGGAAACGAACACGGGCGCTTCGTCATTGATGTCTTTGATAAGTATCGTTACCTGAAAATAAAAAACAAATAAAATGTAGAAAAGAAAAGTAATTAATGATGTTAAAACAAACAAACAAAAAAATTACATTAAATTGTACTAAATCGTCATAAATTTGACGCAAAGGGTTGGCTACAAAGTTATTCAGAAAGTAAATTTCTAAAATGTATGATTGTAATAATTGAAAAATATTTATTTTTCCAGTTGTTTTCCATGTGTGTACCTAGAAGAATTCTTATATTAACTCTTTTGTTACTTATATTTTTAATAAAATTATAATATAAAAACTGAGCCAGTCAATTTTTTACTTGTTTCTAGAATGGGTTTTTTCTAAAAATGTGGGTTTGCCTTTTCACTTTTAGAAATGTTTTACTCAATAATAAAAAATACTTATAAGCAATAGAAAAAACCGCCATATTTTTGGAATTGTCGATGCAAGGCAAACCATTCTATTTTTTGAACAAGTTTTTTCTCAAAAAGTATATAAATAAGTTTAATATACAAGAAAAACTTTATATTTTTTTGGGCGATCTTAGTGTACGGTTGATAACTAACGAATTAGAGATTAGATAGGGCTAAGAATTTGTGTCACTTCTTTGAACTATGGTCGATGATCTATTTAAAACTGGTTTCAGCAAGTGTAAGCTGTTTTCATTTAATTAGGGCTTGACAGCGTACAAAGTGTAATCTGACTTTTCATAGATCGGACACAGTTCCTTTAACTTAAACATAAGCCGGTTTTTTTACTGAATATCTAAAGTGTTAATCTCTTGCTTAGTAGGGGCTTACCTGCACAGTGGATGATAGACGCATTTGTTTTTGCTGAGATAAAAACTGATTTTGCTGATGTGTCTTATAATAGCGGCGTGGCGAGCGATTTTTCAGTTTTAACAGCGTTTCCTTGAGCTCACTGAAAATGGCAAATTCGTCGGCACAATCTCGGGCAGTAATTGTTAGGGCATAGGAACTAAGATGCTCACGATCGAGCTGGCGGCGAGTGTATATCGTTCCATTGCTATTGATACCAAAGTCATTGTCCGCATCTCCACCTGTTATGCTGAACTCAATGAGGCCGTTGTTACCTGAATAAAAAATTAAAATGGTAATTATTACATTTTGCTTTAATAAATTAAATATTTAGAAATGTACCCGAATCAATGTCCTTGGCTGAGACAGTTACCACTTCGACACCAATGGGTACATTCTCAAATATTTCACTCGAATAACTCATAGGGTCGAATAATGGTGTATTATCGTTCAAATCGAGGACATTACAATAAACAGTAATCGTAGTTGTTAGACTGGGCTGTCCGTTGTCCTGTGCCTGCACAATTAATATATAATGCTGCACCTGCTCAGAGAATAAGAATATAGAATGTTGAAGGTAAAGTGCTATATAATAAATAATCGTATATCTTACTTCCTCGTAGTCCAAATTCGCTGTCAGAGTAAGTGCACCCGTTTGATGATTTAAGCTAAACACATCGTTGGCCCAATCGGAAATAACTGCATACGAGACCTGTGCATTCTGGGCCAAATCTGCATCTTTGGCCACAATTTCGCCAACTTGATAGCCACGTGGTGCATTCTCGGGTATGTCGAAAGAGTAAACCGACTCCTCAAAAATCGGCGGATTATCATTCGTGTCCTCCACCTTTAAAATACAAGTATACAATTTTAATATAAACAGTTGCCGTCGAAATAATAGTAGTTCTGCTTCTTAAAGCATTTAATAAAAATATGTCTCATTTTATGATGATCAAATCGACCTCTTCAGAATCTTCAATATTCATTTTGAAAATAGAATTCTGCATTCTGGTTTCTCGTCTGGGAATATTTAAAAATACTATTATTTTCCAAATACTAAACGTACTTAAATTTAACCTCCGTTCATAAATATGAAAGATTATTTACCCGCAGGGAAAGATGTGAAAACTACTACCACTACGATTATAGTAATAATTGAGGACTTTAATTTTTTTTATATTTAATATAAATCATGCTGAGGTTACTCATACCTGTATGATAACATCGGTTTCTGTATACTGGACACCATCACTCACGCGTATCCGCATTTCGTACTTGTCCTTTGTTTCCCGGTCCAAGGTGTCTTCTAACTGAAGCTTTCCAGTTATTGGTTCCAACATAAACTTGGCATCATGACCGTTGGTTAGGGTGAAAATCATGCTACTCATAATATCGGGATCAGGATCAGTAGCACGTATTGTCGCTATGGTGCGACCGATTTCCAAATCTTCGCTTACAGTAAAAACTAATGGTGTATCGAGAAACTTTGGTGGACTATCATTTTTATCCAAAACAGTCACTTGAAGCTGAGAATAAAAGGGGAAACCCAACAAAGATTTTCAGTTGAAATAAAAAGTATAAAGTTATTTATATTGTTTAATTATTCCACAAGGGACTTTCAACACCCCGTCGGATATCTGCTGCTCAAACTTAAAGCAAAGTCAGCACTTTACACGCGGTTAAAATATATTTAAAATAATCGCACATCCCGAAAAAAAGAAAACATGGCAATCGTTTTAAATCAAAGAAACAATAAAATTGATTGAAATACTTTTAGCACGCGAACCGCAGTTGCAGCAACAGCAACAGACTCACACACACACAAACACTCATTGGAATCCGCTCGCTCTTGTCTGACTGTGCACACATACATACAACAAGCAGGGAGCAACTTGCTGGAAGCAATACGCAGAACTGGAACTACTCGTATAAACATTTGCATGCGTGCATTGCTGGCATACCTACGCATATACACATAGCTTGTCAGAATCACGGATGTGAAAACTGCACTCAGAAAAAAAATAATTGCCAATGTTTGATTTACCCTATTATTCAAAAAGTAAATTTTTAACATTTATGCTTATTGCTTTCTAAAAATCTGGAATAGAAAATAATTCTAAAGAATACAAGATATAATATATATATATACATTTCAAAATTTTAGAAATTTGATTTCCCAATATTTTAAAATTACAAAGCTTTTCTAATTTTTGGGGGTTTTTCATTTTAGGGCGACCAATTCAAATTTAAGATGATTTGTTTTTCTGAGTGTACGCTGAGCAAAACCAAATGGAAGTGACCGGGAATCAATATTGTTGCGCGACGTTGGCTGAAAGGCCGTGGCCAGTGTTCACCAGCAGCCCCAAAGATGTTTACTGTTGCGAATTCTTTTATTTTTTACTCATGGCCTGAAAACAGGTCGCAAGATTTTGCAGTTGTTGGCGGCAACATGACTCGAGCTATGCGCTGCCTGCGATGGGTCATTGAAATGAAATAAAATGAAATTATATTAGTGGCTAGTGGCTAGAAGAGATTTGTAGGGTGTTGGGACAAAATTAAAGGCAACTGCCAATGGAACAACTTATGTATTATAATTTTATCCCTGCGGCCTATTTAAACTGTTTTTGGTTTTTGGTGTGCGTCCCTTAAAGCATCCATTCGGAAGAAATCGCGTGAAACAGCATACTTGTTTTTTCTGGGCCGATTTGCATTTCAACCCATCTGCTAAAAGTTTTTGATTTGTTGTATGATCAAGTTTTCATATCTGCACTGGACATTAAAAGCGCATTAGTGCGGTCTTAACTCATACCTGATAAGCCCGCAAAAGAGAGACAATAATGTACAACCGGACAGCTGCAACCACGACGGACAAGAGTGGGTTGTTATACCTTGTTATCGAAGATACAAAAGAGTATATTGAGTATATTTGAGCAATGCCCGTCATGCTCTCTATCCGTATGTATGAACGAAACTTAGAACATATACTGGTCTGTGCTCGCGACAGGTAAAGTTTAAAGATTGGGCTGCTAAGCTCACTGGAAACGGTAAAAATCAACAAACGCAAATCGATAAAGCCACATATTTCATACAATTTGAAAGCTACAGTCACCCAATTTGGTAGGTAGGTTGTTGATCGGCATCAGCCACGGCCCCAATATTCTTAAAAGCATATACGACGTGTTCAAAAAGTATCGCGAATTTTCTGTTTTTTCAGATATTATTTATTTATTCATGAATATCTATTTTGTCCCCTTCAAAGTAATCCCCATGAGATATTATACACTTGTGCCAACGGTTTTTCCAATCTTCGAAGCACTTCAAAAAATCTTTTTTTTTTATCTTGTTCAGCTCCTCCTTCGATCCCGTCTTTATCTTGTCAAGCGTAGCGTAACGTCGTCCTTTCATGGGCCTCTTCAGTTTAGGGAACAAGAAAAAGTCACAGGGGGCCAGATCTGGGGAATACGGTGGCTGCGGCATCATTTGTGTGTTGTTTTTGGCCAAAAAGTCGCGCACAAGCAACGATGTGTGAGCAGGGGCGTTATCGTGGTGCAAAAGCCAATTTTTGTTCTTCCACAAATCCGGGCGTTTCTGGCGGATTGCTTCGCGCAAATTGCGCATAACTTGCAGGTAATATTCCTTATTGACCGTTCTACCCTGTGGCAAGAACTCATGATGCACCACGCCCCTGCAATCGAAGAAAACTGTCAGCAAAACTTTCACATTCGACCGAACTTGGCGCGCTTTTTTCGGTCTTGGTTCGTGTGGCAGCTTCCATTGAGATGATTGAGCTTTGGTTTCCACGTCGTAACCATAAACCCACGATTCGTCACCAGTTATGACCCTCTGGAGCAAATTTGGGTCGTCGCGGACAGAGTCCAACATCTCATTAGCAATGTTCATGCGATGCTGTTTTTGGTCGCAATTGAGCAATTTTGGTACGAATTTCGCGGCGACCCGTCTCATGCCCAAATCATTGATAAAATTCGAATGGCATGAGCCAATCGATATGTCTAGCTCCTCAGCAACTTCTCTAACGGTGATTCGACGATTGGCC
This sequence comes from Drosophila basisetae, assembly GCA_035041595.1. Classification (NCBI taxonomy): domain Eukaryota; kingdom Metazoa; phylum Arthropoda; class Insecta; order Diptera; family Drosophilidae; genus Drosophila; species Drosophila basisetae. The sequence goes on along the minus strand of JAWNLB010000123.1, from coordinate 9,867,645 downwards.
AATACCATTTTCTCCACTCCATTAATTTTTTCGTCTGTTGTTGAAGTGCTCGGGCGTCCGGCACGCTCTTCGTCGTTCACATCTTCTCGGCCTTCTGAGAACATTTTGTACCACCGATAAACGTTGCTTCGGTCCAAGGTAGCTTCTCCGTATGCCACAATCAATATTCGGAATGCATCCGCGCACTTAATTTCGTTTTTCACACAAAATTTGATACAGGTTCTTTGATCCATTTTTTTGAATAGGTAAAAATCGAAGACGATCAAAAACACGTGCAAGCAAAGCAGCTGTCAACAATTAAGTGAACATTCAAAATGGCCGAGCTTGTCGGCATAAGTCAGAGACATGAGTACCAACATAACGCTACAAAAAAATCGAAATTCGATTATACGTAACCCGCGAAAATTTAAAATTCGCGATACTTTTTGAACACACCTACTTTTTGAACACACCTCTCCCGCAATTTAAGAGATACACTTAGCACTCTTTGAAGGCAAACTACAAGAAACCTTCTCTAATATCTTAAGTCGCAATATAAAAGACAAACTTGAAGGGTAGATTACTAGGAGCCCCCTTCAAAGATCAGCATTTCTTGGCTACACCCACCGTGCTATGTGGCAGATGATATTACTTATTTGCATCAGTGTATTTCGCAGTCATCTACTCCTGACTTCAAAATTCACTCTTGTTTTGTAGCTTGGACATTATAAGAGCAGCCAGCTGCCAGCAGCTCAGCTATCTTTCCCATAGTCATCAGTGGAATTGGAATGCAAAATGTGGAAATGTAGACTTACCTTTGTGCGGGCAGTGCGCGGCTTCCCGCCCAATACAATGGCATGAACTTCTATCTCATAGGTGGGTGGGCCGGCTTCCCGGTCCAATTCGACTGCTGTCGATAAAATGCCCAATTTTGCATCGATATCGAAAAGTCGATCGACTTGCAACCCCGATGCCGATGATGATGATGATGCTGAAGATGTGGTGACATTCGTCACAAAGTACTCGATTTCGGCGCCCTTGAGATGAGCGCTTACCGTTAGAATACTCGTGCCGATTGGTTCGTTCTCATACACTGAGCCAAATAGGGCGTTATGCTGCTCGAAAACTGGCTTATCCTCCTCTCGCTCACTCGAGCCGAGTGTTATAATTGTGATATATGTTTCGGTGCTCTTCCGCTCCCCGCTTGCCTCATCGGTTGCCTTCAAGGTTAATTGGTAGCGTACATGGGACTTGCTCTGGACCAAACTCGCCTGGCCAAGTGTGATGATGCCCGTGTTGCGCTGCAGTTGAAATAGTTCCTGCTGTCCACCGACAATTTCATAGGTGACCAAACCGTTGCTCGAGGAATCCGCATCGCGAGCGAGTACCTGCATCACCTGACGCCCAATGCTACCTGGTGAAATTGAACCATCCACCAATATTGGGAGAATGGCGGCGTTCATCGAGACAAAAATCGGTGCATTATCATTAACATCTTCCACAATAACCGTGACAAGCTTCTCCGTGGATAGCTGACGCTCTGCGGGCTGTGCTTGATCTGTAGCCACTACAGTCAGACGAAAGTTGTCTATGGATTCGCGATCAATCTCGCGAAGCGTATAAATAACACCTGTGAGTGTGTTGATGCCAAAGTGACGACCACCTTGTAATTCCGGCTCTTGTCTACTGATCACATACGTCACTTTCCCATTCAAACCAGAGTCGGGATCATCTGCAATGACCGTGACAATTGGTGTTTTCAGGGCGATGCCTTCCTTGATCTGTCTCACAATTGCAGTACTTGGAAATATGGGAGGGTTATCGTTGTCATCCACAACGATGACATTGTAGAACACCGTTGTAGACAGCGGCGGAGTGCCACAGTCCGAAGCAGTTATATTCAGCGTATAGTTTGTGATGTCCTCATAGTCAAGGGATTTATGTAGATATAGACTACCACTTACGCTATCAATGTGGAATGTATCTCGCCGGTTGCCAGCTGTAATGCTGAAGACCACCTGACTATTGACGCCCTGATCCGCATCGCTGGCACGAAATCGCATCAACTCCGTGCCACTGGGACTAGTCTCTAAGACGGATATCTCACTGCTCGACTGCGTGAACTCCGGGGCATTATCATTGTCATCTAACACTATGATGGTAATGTTGGCACTGGAACTTAAAGGATGCTTCAGCGCCGCATCCTTCGCAACTACAGTTAGACGATGAATCTCCTGCGATTCCCGATCCAATTGATGTGCGAGGGTCAACAGACCCGTGGCACTATCCAAACTAAATAAGTTTCCTTCATTCCCAGCGACCAATGTATAGTAAACATCACCATTTAGACCTTCATCAGCGTCCTGGGTGAAAACGTGCATTATATGTGTGCCTTCGGGTGCCTCCTCGGATATGGTCACTTGGTAAGGTGCACGCAAAAATTCCGGCTCATTATCATTGACATCTGTAACAATTATCTTGACCTTGACCTTGTCGTGCAAAGGGGGGATGCCATTATCAGTGACAATAGCCTCTAGCATCAGATAGTTTGAACCACCACCGCTGCTCACATTACGCTCCTCATCCACCACGCCGGCACTATTATCGCTGCCACGTGGCCTACGCACCAGGGCCTCCCTATCGAAGGGTCGCAATGTCCGAATAAACCCATTATGCGTGTCTATCTTAAAGTCCACCGACTGTGCAGAGACCGTAAAGCTTAATTCGGCATTTCGTCCAATATCTCGATCAACGGCAGTCAACTTGCCCACAAATGTATCAGCTGGTGCATTCTCCGGTATATTAAATGTAAATGTACTATTCGTAAACTGAGGAGCATTATCATTCTCGTCTATAACATGAATGACGACGGGCACCACAGAGGATCGCGAAGGTGTCCCAGCATCGCTACAGGAAACAGTCAACGCATAATAATCACGTTCTTCCCGATCCAGGGTGGCTCTCACAAACAGATAACCATCGGGAAAGACGCCAAATTTGCGATCCGAATTACCATCGATAATCTCATATGAGATGCGTCCATTTGCGCTCAAATCACTATCCGAGGCGGCCAGGGCAAAGAAGCGAGTGTTGACCTTCGTGGTTTCCAACAGTGATGTCTCATAGGAGGTGTGATCAAAGACCGGCGTGTGATCATTCACATCTGCAATTTGCACGGGAAGACTTAGACGACTGCTTAGCGGTGTACTGCCTCCATCCGTGGCCATAATCTCCACGTATAAAACCGAACCAGGATCTGCACGTATCGGCTTTTGGAGGTAGATGACACCCGTTGCCGAATTAATGCGAAACTGTTGGTCTGGGTTATAGGTGAAATTATAGCTGATGCGACTGTTAACACCGGCATCCCTATCCCTTGCCCTCGACAAGTAGATCTCCTGTCCCACAGCCGTATTCTCTGGCAGCGAAATCGCCGCATCTGCATCCCGATCCTGAACAAAGCTGGGGGCATTGTCATTCAGATCGAGTATTGTGATGTGAACATTGCACTTGCCATAGGCAAACCCAGACAACGAACTCGATGCATTTGTACTGCGAGCCATGACAATCAGTTGATAATGCGACTGCGTCTCGCGATCGATGCGACGAGCTGTAGAAATGCGACCACTCGATGGATCAATGGCAAAGTGCTCGCCTCTGTCGCCATAGATGATGAGATACTCGATGGCAGCATTGGCGAAAATTGGTTGCCTTTTCACTTGGACGCGACCAACTTCGCGAGCTAACTTCAGATGTTGTTGCTGTTCACCATCCTCGACCACTTGAAAATCATAACCATTGTGCGAGTCAAAATCGAGAGATTCTCGCTTCGATTCTAATATAATCTCCACAACAGCATCCTGCGCAGCGCGTCGTTGACCCGCATCTCTCGCCGAGATGCGCAGATTGTAGTAGGATTTGTGCGGAGGTCGCTTGAGATTGGCATCGCCACGTGGTGGCATATAGATGACTGAGCCACTGCGCGAATCGATGTGAAAGTGGTTGTCGCCACCCGATTCTAGGTTGTAGGTAATTAAGGCGTTATCGCCATCATCGCGATCTGTGGCCGTGACATTCAACAGACTGCGTAGCATATTGTTTTCCTTCAACGTGTAGATATAGTGCTTTGGATAGAATTCTGGATTATTATCGTTGATATCGGCGATGCTAAGGTAAACAGTTGCCGTGGCCGATTGTGGTGCTGGTGCGCCCTGATCGCGTGCAATCACAAAAATTTCATAATTCGCCATTGTCTCACGATCGAGCGGCTGGCGCGTCATTAATTGGCCCGTTATGGAGTCGATAGCAAATTGTTGGGGATACTGCCGTTCAACGCTGGCAGACAAAGAGAATGTGACTGAACCATTCGTGCCCTGATCATTGTCTGTCGCCGATAGCAAGGCGATCAACGCCGGTGGAGCCACATCCTCGCTAAGGCTCACGTTCATCTGCGGCTGCCCAAAATGGGGCTCCTCATCGTTCTCATCCAGTATGGTAACCTTTAATTGAGTATACGCGAACTTGGGATTGGGGCCACCATCTCTCGCAGAGATGCTCAACTCCACACTAGCCTGCACTTCCCGATCGAGTGGACCGACAGTCACTATCAAACCCGTAGCTGGATCGATGCTGAACCATTTGAGCTCGTTGCCTGTGAGGATTTCATAGTAAACTTGTGCATTTACTCCGGTATCCTCATCGGTAGCTGCAATCGAGGCCACAAAGCTGCCCGTTGGAGCCAGTTCGCTGAGTACGGCCGAGTACTCCGACTTCTCGAACACGGGCTCGTGATCATTCACATCGTTCACATTGATGATCAGATGTGCAATTGCTTTCCGTTCCGGAGTTCCCTTGTCTATAGCCACAACAGTTAAATTGTATTTGCTAATCTCCTCACGATCGAGCACACCATTAACACGTACAATATGAAATAGGGGCGTCTTCTCCAATCGAAAATGATGCAGTTCATTGCCGGAAATTATGCGAGTAGTTGTCTCTCCATTGAGACCATCATCCGAATCAATTACAGAAACCGCAGCAACAACTGTGCCATTGCTGGCATTCTCATCAACGGTGGCCACACTGCCCGTGGGTGGAAAGTACTGAAAACCTATGATGGGATCGTGATCGTTGGTGTCCAACAGATTGACGGTGACATAGGTGCGACCATCCTGGCGCGGTGAGCCATGATCTCGAGCAAAGACAGTGAAAACACAACTCTTCTGGATGTGACCCCTGCTCAGGGGTTCCCTAGTCAGTAGACTCGTCGTCTGCTGTGGACAATTCAGGCGCTCCGTGGTGGAAATAACACCCGTCTCCGGATCAACCGTGAACTGATGCTCCGTTTCGGTCAGGTAATAAGTGAGCTTGCTATTATCACCCAAATCATTGTCAGAGGCCATCACTTGAAGCACCGGCGAACCGGGCATAACTGTCTCATTCAATGTCACGCTGTAATCGCTGTGATCAAAAATCGGTGGGTTGTCGTTAACATCCAGTATTGTCACGTTAACCTGAAGGAATCCTAGTCGGGGTGGAGATCCACCATCGCTGGCAGATATATTCAGTTGATAGCTACCACGTGATTCACGATCCAAATTGCCCGTCGTCTCCAGATGCAGGTAAGAGGTGTCGCCGCTGGGATTCGTGGTGGTAACCAGACGAAATTTATTATCTAAATTTCCGGCAACGATCTCATAGTGATCGGTCACACCATTATCACCGATATCCGCATCCGTTGCAGCATCGAGCAGCAGACGAGTTCCGGTCACGGCGCTCTCCGAGAAGGTGACCGCAATGCTTGCCTCCGGAAACTCCGGCTCATTATCATTGACATCGAGTACTTTGATGCGAACTTCGATGGGATATGTGGGCTGTGATGAGAGCACCACCAGATCATAATGACTCCGCATACCCTCCCGGTCGAGAACAGCGTTCGTCTTCACTTCACCCGTGATCTGATCAATGGTAAACTCTCGCGGTGGCTCATTGAAGCGATAGGTGAACTTCGGTTTCGTTGGAATGAAACCAACGAGAGTGCCACGAGGTTGCCCCTCGAGCACCTCAAAATCTGCGCTGGTATCGACGGCACGGGATTGCATTTCACCCGTCTGTGAGGAGCTGCGACGACGTGGAAATGCCGCGTATTGTTCATAGGTTGTCGCATAGCTGCGTCCCCGTGGCGCCAACGGCAATTGCTGCGCGGATCGTAACTCGGACGCTTGGATTAACACAAACGTGGCTGCCACCACCACGATCAGCGGCAAAAGTTTCCCCCGTCGTATGCCGCGTATCGAGAGGAGCGAGCGGTGCATCTTCTCGATGAACCTAAATGGTTTTGTTGGTATTCGTAGATTTTCGATATTTTTACTTTTCAATGTTTTCATTGGCGATCGGCTTATGTTTTTGTACTATGTATATCTGAAAACACGGCATTTTCTCAGCTAGTTTTGGATCTGAAAGTAAAGTAGAAAAAAATAGAAAATTAATAATTAGCTGTGATTAAAGTCAGTGGCTTAAAATGTATTTAACAGCTGAATATTAACGAACCAACTTATAACTTCCTAAGCTAATTTTCATTTGTTGATCTCTCTGCTGTCAGACAGAAACGCAGCTCACATTTAGTTAAATTCAGTTAAGTAATATTATTAAACCAATATTCATTACTCGGTCTCCAGATTATTTTAAATACAAATAAAATATAAAATGTAAATAAAATAAAAGACTGAAAATACAGCTCGCATTTAATATTCTAACGTTACTAAAATAATTGTAATTTGTTAATATCTAGAATTGTTTATATTTAAGTAAAATATAAACTGCAGTCGTTTGTATTCTATTTTTATTTTCACACAAATAGTATATTTGTAAGTGTGAGATTGGAGCTAATGACAAGGTATCTTCCGTTTTTGTGTTTTTTTGTAGTTTTTCGTGCCTCTACGGCCACTGAGCACATAAACACTTTTATACTTCGTCGAGCATAAAAATACCACTTGGCTTTTATGGGAGCTTATGAGAAAAGACGACGCATAGCATGCAGTTAGCGTAATAAAGTATTTAGATCTGTAATAACAGTTAATTACACTGCATATCACTACTGTGATGTAGATATCGAAGATTATTTTGATTTGTAAATTATTCATCATAGGCCTGTAGAAGTATTGCTTGAATAGAACTACTTACCCAAAAGATAATTAAGAAATTGCTATCGATTGAAATCGGTTTGTTTTATCCGTTTGCTTTGCTAAATTCATATACATGCTTAGATATTGTCTATTGAACCAATTAAATTACAATTAAAATAACAATAGAATCAATTAAATGCCCACAGAAAGAATAAATCCAATATATCGAAACAATTAATATGAAGGCAATCTCAATTAAATTTCAGGCACTACGAAAAGTAGATAAAGAAAAGTGTAACGTTAAGTGAAACTATTGCTTAAAATCAATATGTCAAATAGTATACAAGTTTAATAAGAATAAGAATATAAATTCCAGGGACAGCTGCTATGAGCCAAAACCTACACTAGACAGCAACAACTTTGTCAGCAAGACAAAAAAAATTAAATGGGGAAAGGCGAATGGATCTCGACTAACACCTAACACCTATAGTCAGAGTCGTATTTTTTTTTTTATATGCGGGCCAGAAATATGCTTCCAAAACGAAATGCTTATATATGTTTCAACGTTTGTGCATTCAAACAACAGATGTGTTAATATGTATATGTCTCTTTTAAGTTCGTCGTAAATTCGTTACCCCTGATTTGTTGAATCTGTCTAAAGCTTTTCAAGACGAACTTGGTCATTAATCTTTAAAATCTACCTACTATAATGGTATTGTTAGTCTTTATTGCTGTGCCTGTCGTTGGCTTTTATTTGTTCACAGATATCTAAGTTATTTGTACAATAACACTAGTCCGTACCCACATATATACATCAATATATGTATATATACATACATATGTTTTTAAATGAATGCATATATGTACATGCTTTCAGTCTCTGCATATGTATCCCTCTTCTGTCTATTCAAATGCCACTAGCATGAGTAATAAGACTTTTCAGAGTGTTTTCTTCTTTCTTTCGTTTTACGCCATATGTAAAAATAAATAACTTTGAATTAAGTTATACTTAGATTTAGAAAAATACGATTTAAAAGAGTTATCTCTTTACGCCTATTAATATGAAAATGTAAAATGTATATATATAGTTGTGCGAGTTTTTTTTAAGAGATCATAAATTCCATATCTGCAGAAGATTCAACTATAGATTTGCAATGCAAATTATAAAAGACCAAAAGACCAAGGCATAGAAAAAAAATCGGTTAGCCGCTGGCCAAGTTCAGAATTCGTAAGGAATAATAATCTTAACAACGATAGCCAAGGCGAATCAATGCGCGTCGCTAAAAGGCGCCTACAAGTATGGCATATACACTCACAAACATACATACTCGCAAACAGAGAGAGAGAGAGAGAGAGAGAGAGAGAGAGAGCGAGACAGAGACGGAGACAGAGACTCAATAATGTATGATCTTTATTTTGATGAGTTTTTCTTTATTTGTGCTTTTCACTTTATTACTACAACCAGCTAGCTAGCTTGGCTGAAAGAAAACGTGTTTTTCATATTTCCATTTCAATTCAATTCAAAATTCATTTACATTTCGTAGTCAGCCGCCGATATACCTGCAATAAATGATTACTTATTGGACACACAAACAGACAAAGGAAGCAAGATTACTTATTTATAAGAAAGCGTATTATTCTTTTACTGTTTTCATGCGATGACTCTTAGACATTCAAATAAAAAAAAAAACTCTAGCGATTTAAGCTATTACGTGACAGCTACAAACTCAAACTCGAACTCAAAACACAAACTCAAAACTCAACTCAGCCTCTGCCGACAACAAGACAAAAGACGTCAACCTTTACAGCAAGCAACTGACTGCCTACTTTGCCTTTGAATTATAAAAATTCAACAATTAATCTTGTTTGAGTTTGCTGCGTTGAATTCAAGTTTGTTTTGCTCTCGCTTTATTTCGCTTTGTAAGCTTTCTATCTATGAGTGGTTTAACACATACATATTTTTTTCTAGATTGACTTATGGTTTTAAATTGACTATTTCTAACATTCCATTACATATTTATTTACATGGATGCATCTTATATTTGTTTACCGAATATGTAAAACATATATATTCACTATAAATATTTTTTAGATTGACTAATGGCCTCAAGTTTCCGATTTCATTTTGGGAATTGGTTTTTCTCAGATTCCTGAATTAATTTATTTAGATGTATACATATTTTTTATATTTATTTTCTTTTACATATTCTAATATTACTAATAATATTATTTAATATTGACTTATGGTTTTAAATTATATTTTTCATTTTGGAAATTACTATTAATAACATTTCTGTCTATATTTAATTACATATATATCCATCCTATATTTATTTACTAGTTATGTATACATATATTATATATTATATATACCTACTATTTTTGTTCACATTTTAAAATTAATTTTGTGATGATAGGCTTGTTGTAGTTGGTGTTGGTTGAGCTGGAATACATACAGCGTAAAATCGACACGCGCACACACAAGGCACAAAACAAACACAAATGCAACATCGTCAGACGCAGCATATTTTTTTTCAGCAAAACGTGTTTTGCTTCATTTCTGCTCTTGTATTTGCTGCTGTTGCTGCTGCAGTGCGGCCTGCAACGTTGTTGGAATTTTTCACTTATACAAAATACAACAACAGAGACACACACTTACACAGGCACAGCTCGGTCAGGGAGCGAGAGATGCCCATACGCAGTGGTGGTTGCACTTAATTTACCAACTGCGATGGATATGATTTAAAATATATGTACACATTTATATATTTTATGTATATTATTAATTATGAATCATGGGATTTATGCAAAATATGTAGCACACGCATCAACACTTTGGCATGAGTATGGGGTATAGCTATGTGTAACTATGTGATCGAACGAAACCTGAGCATCCGTCGCACCTTCACTTTTTTGTCAAGCGTTTCACGCGCACACGTTCCCTGAACTCAACTCAGCCAACTGCCACTCGCTCTGTGGTCGCAACGTAACTAAAAGACTGCCAAGCGCTGAGCAAGAGAGCAACTTGCAACTCAGCAACAGCCAGCAACAGGCAGTAACAAAATTATGAACATAGCGGCAGCCAGGCTTCGAATAGCGGCTTGACAGGTTTACGCCGAGCGATACACTGGATGCTACACTCAGAGAAAATTGCCCTGAAATTTAGGAGATCGAAAACTAGAGGCATGCGTCTTGTATTTGCTTACTAAATAGGTATTCGTACGTATTCACTATTCATATTTTTTAAGATTGACTTTTATTGGTTTTTAAATTTTCTATTTCTAAATATAAGGAAAATAATAACTATAAATTAGAAAAGCTTGATCTAAATCAACAAGCCCAAGCATATGATGATTTTTTTTATTTTTTAGGAATATTGAATTAGATAAATTTACAAATTATCTAAAATATTTCTATGTGTGACATCTTAATATACTAATTTTTACAATTAATACAAAACACAAAAAACCAAATTTCTGGAAAAATCACCCTGATAAATAAACATATTTTTCTACATAAAAAAATGTACCCTGAAATTAAGACAAGAAAAACCCAGATTTTAGAAATATATACTCTGAGTAATAAGGTGAGCTATCCTATAGAGGGACTCACTACCAGACGAAAAATGAGAATCGAAGAGAGCCCGGTTGGTTCGGCTCTTGCGCTCGTCATAAAAGTACCAAATGTGGTAGCTTGTTTTATTGTAGTTGTTTTTGTTGTTGCTGCACGCCCCGCTTGCCCCGAGCTGAGTCTTCTACCTGTTGCGCCGCATGCTCATGCGCAGCAGCAGCAGGAACATAGACAGAGAAATGCTGCCATCGCCTGTGCCGTCGCCCGCAACATATTTTTCACTTGTTGCAGTTTCATTTTTCATTTTCTTGTACCAAAACGTTTGCCAGCCTCAGCTTCGGCTCCATCTCCGACTCCAATTCTCTTGCGGCATGTTCAACATTTCTCCGAGTATGTAGTCGTAACTGGGTGAGTGTGCGCTTTGCCTTTGCTCTATGAAATAATAGTGGACGCGGTCGCTCTCTCAGCCAATACGTGAGGTGCTCGATGATGATGATGAAGCCCGCATTTGTTGTGTGCAAGCCAACCCAACAAGATTCATTAGCCACCGGCAACTCCATACACAATAAGATTAAAAATTACTTTGCTGCTCACTCCACTTGCCGATGAATTGTTGCTCGGTTTCATTCGTGACTCAGTGTCTTCTCTCGGGCTCTCGTTGCCTTTGGAAACCAGAAATTGTGTTTTGCCTCGAAGAAGCTCTAGTTCTGTGGGTTCTCTCTCTTTTTCTCTCGCCCTCTCTCTCTCTCTCTCGCCCTGTCTCTCTCTCCAATTGTGACTCTCTCTCTCTCTCTCTCTCTCTCTCTGACAGTTTGTTTGTGTCTCTTATTTGTAATTTTTGTTTAGCTTACCACTTCTTCTGGTTGCTTGGATCTGTGCAGTCTTTGGTGTTCGGCAGCGCCACAGAATTTTCGCTCGGCATAGAAACTGGTTTCAAATTAAAATTATCGCTGATCATTTTTCTTATGGTTAGTTGTCGTTTACTTTATCGCTGTTGTAGTAGATGCCTTTTTTTCTTTTTTTGTTCTTTTCATTTTTTTTTTTTTTGTAGTGTTTCGACCTGCGTTTACTTCCCTTTTGTATTGGCGTGAACAAATGCATGCGGATGCCTGCATACGTATGGTGTACACTGGACTCTGGCATGAGAGTGTGAGGTTATAGAGACTATAGAGTTAGTTTGCCTTGAGCTATCATCAACTTATTTGCAAGCTTTCATGCTGCAGATATACATATGAAAATCTGGCTCAATTTTATGATATACTTAGATTCTCGCTTAAACGTGGCTGATACACATAAAAAGTATTTTAACGAATGCTATTGCTTAAAAATTAATATAAGTTTTTGAAAAGCGTTCAATTTTGTTGCCTAAGTCTTTTGTTTCTCGTGCGCTCCGGATGCTGGTTGAATCGTGGCAAGTCGCCTAGGTGCGTCTGATACACCCTTTAGACAATAAACACATAATCTGAATATATTTAGGGGCTGGTATTGCTTAAAAACTTAACTTCTAACAAAATCGTTAAGGTTTGTTGCCTAAGTCTTTTAAAGTCTGTTGCCTAAGTCTTTTGTTTCTTAAGTGTGACAATTAACGAGCCTAGCTGGCAGCAGCAGCTAACTATGACTGACTCGCAAAACTGTCATTTAACTTAGTAAAGAGTACAGAACAAGAGATTTGCTCGATTTTTATTTTTTGTTGTTATGAACTGTGTTGTGCTGCGAGTCTAATGCAGCATGAGCAGCAGCAGCCAGGCGGTCAGCATGCAGTCCGGTCTGGTCGCATTCTTATCTTTGAGAAATATTACAATAACACGCAAAGTCCAGGCCAGTCATCCAGTCATCTAGCTAGCCAGCCAGCCAGCATAGTAATGCGATGCTGTTTGTTGCAGTTGCCGCTGCTGCTGCGATTTCTGCCCAAAAAGTAAAAAAACGAATAAAAATAGCTTTAGCCCAGCAGTTGTGGCTAGCAGCCAGTACGAGTGGTAGTTAATGTTCTTTGTTGTTGTTGGATTATTTCAGTGTGGAATTCGCGCTTTAATCGCAACGGCTAAGTATGTGGGCGCAGTGAATGCAGTGCCTCAACTTACAATGTTATTTTTTGTTTGTTTTTGAGCGTCTATATAAATATAAATTAAAGTGCAAATATTTGATGGAGCGGAGACCAGGGACATACCTTAGCTTCTAGGGCATCGTGATTGCAGTGCCTTAGCTTAGTCAGTTATGATTTTACAATTTCAACAAAGATTGTATTTAAGGATCTAACTTTGTTAGTTTATTTATAACAATGTTGTATATAATTTATGCTAAAATTAACAAAAACGATTGAAAATATTTAATTGTGATTGATTTTAAATGCCCATAAGTTAAACCGAACGTTGGAACAAGTGCGCCAGCAGCTCTGCTTCGCTCAGGTCCATTTTATACTTTTGGACTATGTCCTGGACCTTAAGGCGGCGCCGTACATGAGGTGGTTGGTAGCTGCAAAAAGTAAAAAAAAAAGAATATTTATATATATATATATATATAAGCGAAATCACTTTAATATAAGTCCACAAAAAATACTTACTTATCATTATCTAAACGTCTGCGACGCGATATATTTAGCGCCGTTTGACGCACCAAATTACCTACAACGCGTCGACTCAGTACCATGCCATCGACAAGGGGTGTGGCAAAGCTCATCCGACCAGGTGGTCCGAGCAGTTTCACTCTCAGCAAACCGGACTGCAACGAATGCACGAATATCACGTGACAATCGGCTGCGCGGGGCAACTGCATCGGTTGTACTTCTTCGCCGGTGCGTGCATAGACCAGAAGATCTTCCACCGGAAAATTTAAATAATCCTCAAAGCTCTCGAGCCACACGAGGAAGACCTTTGCTGGCGCTTGGACCAGCAACGTTGGCTTCGATACCGTGCCCTTGCGTCGCGTTGGCGGCACGGGTTCTTTGCCTCTATTGCCTGTATCCAGCTCCAAGCTAAGATTCCGTGGCTTGGATGATTTCATAGAGCCAGACTCATCGCCACGAATCCAAACATTGCTTGCCGTGCTTTGCTCACTGCAATTGCTGGACAGACTACAACCGTCCATGTCGTTATTATAGCGCAGATTCCACGCATTGGGGACCACAAACGCAATCTCCGACGAGACATCTGCCCAGTAAAGCACACGTTGGGCGCCATTGTAATTCGATTCACTGGTCACATTGTTGTTCGCTTGCTGCTGGCGGTCAGCGCCTTTTAGAGACCACGAATTGTGTGCGAATCCGGTCCAACCGGAGTGTTCAGCGACCTGAACTGGCCATCCCAACGTTTGCAGCATATTGGCGAAGTGTGCATCGTAGGATTGATCCTCAGCCATGTTACCAATTATCTGCTGCGCGCTCGATTGTCCAGCCTGCAAAGATAAGCGTATTAAAATATTTAACATTTAAAATATATAAAAATATTATAATTGTTGAGGATGTTTAACTCAATCCCACCTTCACATAGAAACAGTACACCGTATCATTCGTCCTTGCGCTCAGCTTATCCAGTTTATCCAAATCCGTAGCGAAAGCCGCTGATTTTGTGTCTAGCACAATGAGTGGTCTTTGTGGTGGTGCTAGTGATTCTATCGGATCATTTGGTTTGCGTATCTCAAAGCTCAGGAAACCGAAATGGGAGAGAAAGAGTCGAGCAGCGTGAAACTCATGGCAGACTGTGGGCGGAACACATTCGTGGGAATGCGACAGACTGTCCACACTATTGTCCGACTCCGCCCAGGCCAGTTTCTCATGGATGTTCTGATTCTCAAGCATCGCCTCCAGCTCACTGATGATGCCAGCGCCATACTGTTCACGGATCAAATCCAGCGTAGGGATTGAGTAATCGGCAACGCAAGGCTGTACTTTGTCCACTCCCTCGGGAAAATGATTTTGCTCGCATTCGGGACGTTGTGTGATGTCATTCATGGGTATGGGCCGGCCGGGATTAGCAGCATGATACTTGATGCCCGACTTGCTGCGTGGCAAATGGCGCAACTGCATCGTCCAGGCATGACGACCAAAAGGACCACGTATGAGCACTGAAATATGAGGGTTGGTAGAATAAAGCAGACAAATTGGAGAGGGCAAGGAGAAGGAGGAGGATTATTAGGCATAGGATTTCACTTACGCGTAACCGTTGGTTGCGGATCCTGGTCATTGCCTAAAGGTTCCTCGAGCAATGCCAATATCGTGGAATTTTCCGTCACAAAATACTTAAACTTTGAGATAGCCTGTTCCGCATTGCAAACGCCGGCTGAACCATCTCCTGTGGGCAAGGAATTGCAGTGCTTCATCAGAGCCATCTCATCCAGCAGTGATGATATGGATTCGGGTCCGCACTCGCTGGGAAAATATCCGACCTGCTCAAGGACGATGGTAAGCAGATTTTCCGCTGCATCCCGTACACGCATCGAGGCCGGTTTTAGTTCCTTTTCGTCTTTGAATTTCGGTATATCGCCATTTTTACTCTGACTTTTGGTGCCCGAAATGCCCAGTTCGACAACTTCGAGCACCGTCTGCAGGCAGTCCTTCTCCTGCAGCAGATACGGATGCTGCATCAGCCAGGCGGCGGTGCATTGGAATGCAGCCACAATGGTGCTGTGCAGATCCTTGCTGTGCGCGGGTGGTGGACGGGAGCACTGATAGCATATGTAGTCACATATCCATTTGACGGCACGCTTGCACTCTAGGGCGTCTGTGGAGATTATCGTTAGATTTTGACTTGGTTCTACTATTCTTACTAAGGAATCTTAGGTGGGTTATTTACAGTGGTGAATGGGTTATTTTGGGTTATTTACATTGGTGAATATCATACAAAAATAAACACATACAAATCAAAAGTTGTACATGTGTATGTTGTTTTTTTTGCAATTATAAAACAATTGTTAATTAGTGTTAAAATGGGTGTGTAGAAGCGTTAAGATGTGGAGGAAGTTGGGCGGAGAAGAAACGTATAAAAAAGAAAAGAAAAAGAAAATTGTGCATGTGGTTAGTACGTAGCATTTAAGTCAATTACCATTTGTTAATTTCCTGGCTGCAATTTTGAGTAGTTTTTAAAATCAATAATTCAAATTAATTTGTGTGTGGAATTTTTTTTACATGAGAAACGCAACGTGGGAAAATATAAAAATAATGAGACATGCAAGGGGTGATAATACGATACCTGTGTCGCGTATGTGAAGCCGCGCCAAACCAGACAGTAATTCCAGAGCAGCTAGCGAAACGTTAAGGTCCGTCTTCCATGAGGAGATCAAACGGTGGCACACCAAATATGTGGCACGCACGAATAAGGCATGTGCGTTGTCTGTAAAAAAGTAATTAATAAATAATATTACTAAATTAATAAAAATTTGTTTTGAAATAATATAATAATAAAATAAAGAAATAAATATAACGATTTTTCGCACACCACTAAAATATCATAGATAACATTTATAACAACAGCCACCAATATTAATAATTTCGTCGAAACCTGAACTATTAGCTATGTTGAAATATAACCATTAGAAATAAGAATTACAAATTTGCACCAAATAAATAATAAAATAAAGATTTACCATATGATGCAACGGCCTCAAAATCGTGCGCATATTCCACAGATATATCGTCTGATATGGTCAGACTGGGATAATCGTGGGCCGAAGCCGTAGCTGTGTGTGTTTGTGCCCCAAAGCTGGCCGTGCCGCTGGTTAACGAAGCTGAACGCTCCGAGCACGCTGACAACAGCACCAACCAACAAAACATTAAAAATATTTTAAAAAAATAAATAAATAAACAGTAAATTCAAATTACAAAAAATTAATAATCAATCAACTTTGCACTCAGAAAAACTCGCCTTATTATACAGAAAGTAAATTTCAAGAAACCACAGTTTTTCTTTTCTCAATTGTAAGGAAATTTTTCAAAAAAATTTAGAACTCTAAAATTAGATTATTTGTTAATAAAAATTTAGAAAATATTTCTATGAATTAAAAATAAAATATATTATTGGTGGGTCGATTTATGCAAGCCTGTTTAAATTTTGTTTCTAAAATTTAGAAATTATTTCTAAAACCAAGAATAATTTTCTAGTTTTTAGGGCGATTTTCTAATATTTAGGTCAACTTTTTTTCTGAGTGTGGTGAAAGACAATACGCCCCTAAAGCGACTGGCTTACCGGAACTGAGGAGATTCTCTGCATGACGCTGAGCACCAGTGGCGCCACTTAAATGCTCTGAGTCACCACCAAGATCAAAGGTCTCCTCGAAGGTGACTGCATCCTGCACACAGAGCAACAGTCCGCCCAAAAGCATATGCGTGTTCTGAGCATCGAGTTCCACCTGCAGCGCATTCATCAGAATATTCATTAGCCGTGCTTTGAGTTGCATGAAGGTCAACACCCTAAATAAAAAGATTATTAATAATAATAAGAAATATTTTAAATAATAAAAAATTCTATTATAATTTAGTGGGGCTCACTTCTCGCCCGTGTCGCTGGATGCCAAGTTACGCATGGGCAGCGCTTGATAGTGCAGCGGAAGCACCATGATTGATAGCAAAATATTTATTGCCGAGCGACGCAGATCGGTGCGATTGAATGTCAATGCCTGGGTCTTCAGCTTCAAATCTTTGTCGGGCAGCACAATTTCCAATGCGGCTATAAAGCCGGGCAGCAGCACATTAATGCCATCCAGATCCAAACGAAACAGATCCGCCGAATGGAGCAAAATGCTGGCCAGTGTTTCATCGCACTCCTTAGACTCGGTGATCTTGAGGCACTGCTGTAGCGCCATATAGAAACGAGCCAAATAAACGGGCAGAATTTCTTCGCCAGTCTTCTTGGCACAAAATATTTTGCACAGTGTACCAATTGCCTCGGCACGTCCCGATTCATATTTATCAATGGTTAGCGTGGGCGGCAGCGATGAGGGATCATTCAGGGAATTTGGCTGCGAAAGCGAAATGGAACCCTTGCGATTCTCCATTATCATCGATGATGGTCGCTTGCTAGCCTCGCATGCTTGTTCTGTGTGGAAAGACCAAATAATAACATTTATACGCGTTTCACAACACTCATTTACTAATAGTTATAAAACATGACTCACTTTTGCGGTTCTGCAGCCAAGTGTCGCCACCTATGTGCGCTGACTCGAACAACCATTCGCCGAATAAATGCAGAATGCTATTGCACTTGGGACGAGCCACCGAAAGCGGAGGGGGACGTATTTCGTTGCCGATCGACGGCAGTGCTGTGAAAGGGAGTTAAGAGAGTGTGAGAGAGCGTGAGTAAGCAAAAACAATAAGAGCTGTTCGGTGTGGGGGAGTATAGAAGCGACAAGCGCAATTTCACAACACTCACAGTTGATGCTGCTCGATGAGGGAGGACCCGAGGTCGGCGTCGTTGGGGCTGCGGCGACGGCGTTCGCCGAACTGCGTGTTAGGCTGATAAGCGCGGTTCTGCTCAGGCCTGCAAAGCAGCGTGTGTGTGTGTGTGGGAAGGGAAAGCGTGTGAAAATTAGTTAATAAACACTTGTCGGCAAGTGTTGAGCGCATATATGTGCATATGTGTGTGTGTGCATGTGTGAATGCATGTGTGCACATGCAGCGATGTCTTTGGCATTTTTTTTAATTGTGGGCGTAATTAATATCAAACAATATGAGAGCGTGAACAAAGGTTTAAATACTTGTGTATTAATGTGCACGAGTACACTCAGCAAAATAATCGCCCTTTCTTGGTTGTAGAAATCATTTCTAAACAGTAAAAAAAATATTCAACGAATTATAAAGGCTTGTCTAAAATCGACAATCCCCAAAAATATGGAATTTTTATTAAGAAATTAATTTCTAAAAAGCAGAAATGCAGAAATCCTCTGTTTTAGGTTATTTTTTCTTATAAATAATCAATGCATATAAGAAAAATAAATTTCTAATAATTTGAAAGGCTTGACCTAAATCGATAATCGCAAAACTATGGTGTTTTTCTATTTTTTTTTTCTTTTTTAGAAATATTATTAATTATTATTTGCTAAAAGTTTTTTTTTAATCTTTTTTTGTAGAAAAATCGTTCATGAAATTCAGAAACATGTAATAAAATTGACTGGCTTAGATTTTATATTAGAGCTTAGCTGGCATCTACCTTAGAATGCGAATCGCATTAAAATCTAAAGTTTTCTCGAATAAAATTTTATGAATTTATAAACTATCGAGTAAAAAAAAATACATTCTATAATTCAGAATTAAGTAATGAAATTTACCGGCCTAGCTCTTATATTAGAGATTAGCTGTTGTCCACCCGAGAGGCCGGGTAGGCCAAATTAAATTATATGTATTTATTAACTATTTAAAATGTTAGTATATGGTAAATATAAAAATACTAATGTTTATTGATAATAAAATCAATATAAAAAAACTCACTTTAGAGTTCTAAAAAAAACACCCTATAAACTAGACAATTTTTTCCAATTTTGGACTTCGGGTTAAAAAAGGAAAATCGCTAATTTTTAAAATATGCTTTCTGAGGAGAATTTCTAAATTTCAGAAAAATTTTTTCAGAGTGTAAAAAAAAATATATGCATTAGAGCAAGCCTTGATATGGGGGCGTATGGGGCAAATTAAAGAATTGATCAAACGAAATCAGCAGAGCGTGAGAAATCAACATGCCAGGGGAACAACTTTAAATAAAGTGTAAAATGTATGCAATATATAAATAAATCGTGTTGCAGAACACAGAGACAAAAGGTCAAACATGCTAAACACGAGTACACGTTAAAAAAAAGACGGTGACAATAACAATAACAAAAGCGACATCAACGTAGCTCGAATCAATGAAAATCGCACCCTTCTGCTGCGTGGTAACTGATGGTGCCACACTGAAACTTTTTGCCAGGCGACGTTGCGACGGTGGCGTTGGCGTCACACTGTTGTTGCCACTGCCACTCGAGAGGGGCACTGCCTCCGCCGTGCTAAACGAGATGCAGCCAACAACGCCCGCTGAGTGACTGCCGCCAGCACTTATACTGCCACCGACAGGGCAAAGATTCGCTGGAGAAGCGCCACAAATGCTGCTGTATCCTGCGAGCTGTGCCTGCTGTGGATGCTGCTGTTGATGGTGGTGCTGATGATGATGCCCCATGATGGAATTTAGAGCAGAGTTCGCCGAGCTGCTGACGAAGTTATCGCGTAGAAAATGGCCAGCGCCATGTAAATGCAAATGCGGATAGTGATGATGGTGATGATGATGTTGAGTCTGAGAAGATGCCCCCGTTTGCTGCATGCTAATGTTTGAGGCGCTGTTCGAGTGGATGAACTGCTGCAGTGTGGATGAGGTTGCCTCGTTCAAAGAGTGTCGTATCTCAAGCAAATTGGTAACAACAGATTGGTCCTGCGGATTGCCCGATGCCCGATAAATGCCTGAGCGCACAAAAATTTTGAAAGGTTATAGAAGCGAAAGAGATAGCTGACAAATGTAGAAAACTAAACTAGCTAATATATAAAAGCTACATGTATCCCTGTTTTAAAGCTAAACATAAATACCCAAGAAAGCATCCACCTGACTGGAAATCCCTCGCATGGCATTGAGAAAGATTTGGGGCAGCATTTGCAGGCACGGATGCTGATGTGTCTCAGCACCTTTCTCATGTGTCAAAGCCCATTGGACAAAGTGCGGCGATTTGCTGATGAGATGAGGGGAGCACAGAGCCGTGGGATTGCCAATCATACGCAGGAATCGATACCAAGTCTGAGCCACACAATCGTTGGACATGCCAGCAGGTATCAGCTGACTTTCATCCTCAACTGCAAGAAGTAAGTTATACTATATTATATTAAAAATTACATTTTATTGTATTTTTTTACACTAAACCTGAGCTTTGCACCCCATTCTTTATTTACACATTATATTTTATATTATTTTATATAATTCTGTTGAATTTTCATCTCAAGTAACATATGCCTACCATTTTTGAGATGTGTAAAATCCGGACCATAGCTAAACTCCAGCAATTTCGCCGTCATGGCCAAATTCACGCGATTCCATTGATCTACAAGGGCAACACGATGTCGCCACATGGCACACGACTCTTGCAGCGTTTTCCACAGCGAAGGCGATGGGAAACAGCGTACGCAGGCCAGCAGCCAAACCTCGAAGAGCACGGAGAGCACACGCTCACACAACTGATCACCCACGTCATCCTTGACGGTGGGCGGCGCTAGCAGAATCTCATTGATGGCTAGCAGGAAGAGCAGTAAAGTATCCCAAGTCTGTCGATCCATCTGTTGTGAGATTTGAGCGGTTTGTTGAAGAGTGCGCAGGACGCGATGACAGAGCACCGCCTGGCGCTTAATGGTATCGGTGCCTATATATACATATACAAGGAATTAACAGTAATTAGATCAATCAATCAATCACATTTCTTTTAAGGAGCACCTACCAAGCTTCGTTTGGTATAGAAATGGTAAGACTTGAAATTCAAAAATGGGCAATAATTACAAAATGGTATTTTGGAGAAAGAGTTTTGTAAGTCTTAAACTAATAATTACTTCATAATGAACTTACTTTCACCCTGTCGCGGCACGAAGAGATTATGAAAGTGATTGATTATCTGTCGGGCATAGAGATTGGCATCCTCACAGATGGGCTTGGGCACACTGATGCGTGGCTGCGGATGCAGAGCCGTTAGCCATTCACAATAAACGTTAACACAATCTTTGATCGTCTCATGCTCCTGCAACGGCAACGACAATCCAAAGCAGATGACATCCATGCACCATTTGACCTGTAGAGAATAGCATATAAATATAATTGATTAAAAAATAATAGCACCACTCTCACGAGAAATATTTTCAAATCTTTTCTTTTTTTAATTTGTTAGTTTAAGATGGTTATATTTACTTTTTAGCACTTTTCCCTTCAAATGAAAAAAAAAAGAAAATATATACATATATAAATATTTAAAGAACTCCAAGAGCAGTACAAACTTTAATTTTTAGGGTGAGGAATACTTAACCACATATTAAGTGTTTTAAATATATAATAAAAAGGTTACAGTACAGTAGTGTTAAACGTGTTATCGCATTCCTTCATACCTCCTCATCCTTAACCAAATGGCTAGGCTCCGCATTCTGTGTGATGCCCAAATTTGTGCCCAGCTGTTTGACAACAGATATGACCACTTCCCTACCAGCGGACGCTGGAAACTTGTTTAACACACTGAAACATTGCGCCCCACAACTGTTGGCATTTATCTCTGCCGACAGCGATGCCCACTCAGAGTACATTTGTATCTGTCTTTTTGTTTGTATTTGGTGCGCTGAATTTTCACTTTTACTGACTGTGCTGCTTTTAAGCTATTGGAATACAAGGATGCGCCATAGAATAGAATATTTCAGTTCCAGGCGAATTCCTTGTTTTTAAATAATTATTTATTTGTTGTAATTCTTTGTCTGTCAGCGATTGGCAACAACTGTACAAATTTAAGGCACCACTCCTCTGTTTGGTATTTGGTTTATTTTCTTTAACAATCACAGAACAGTGTTCAGCAGCGACAAAGGAGACACTGTTGTAAAACAAGTAATTTTAATATTAGCGTTGCTATTGAAATGCTCGTGTACGAAAATAGAAAAATACATTTTTTATTTATTTGTTTTTATTTTATCTAATTCCTTGTCCACAATCTTTAATGAACAAATATAAAAATGTAATGTATAATATGTCTTTGGTATTTTTGTTTTATTTAATTGTACACAAAACAGTGTTCAGAAGCGACAAAGTGGAAGGGGATATATTTAAAAATTTGCGGGCATTTTTTAATGTTATTTGTATTTGAAAGTATAAAAAGAGATTATTTATTTGATATAATTACTGGTCTGTAGACGATTTAAATATTGAAATTTCAATCGTAAAATTTCTATATTCTTTAACTCACACAAAACAATGTTCAGCAGCAACAAGTTGACAGTGCTGTAAGGCGTGTACCGCATAGGGGATATTTTTTCAAACGTTAGCTGGCATTTTTAATGCTCTTTGTATACGAAAAAAGGGAATTTCTTGTTGTGAAATAATTCATAAGATAATTAATAATACATTACTAAATAATTTTTATAATATTATACGATAATCTCTATTTATAATGTACAATTTCTGAATATTCGTTTACAAGGGCTTAAGTAAAAGCACCCAATAAAACTTCAAAACCTAATTACCTATTATGATTGTCACATGTTTGAGTCCAAAGCTTCAAGATTAGCATCCCCCGAGATTAGATAAAAAAGAGATAAGAAACGAGTTACTTCTCGCAGTGAATTTATTTGAGCAGTCAAAGCAAATTGACCGCCATTTGGGCCAACAAAAAAATATAAGAAACAAACAAAATTTACAGCTAGAATATGTTTCAATATCGTGTTGACTTGACTATATATATATATGCATATATACTGAATTAGTTTTTATGCATATGTTACTAAAAAATACATACATAAATATTGCATACACACACAGAAATAATTATTATTTGTTACTTAACAATGTCGAATTTAATATGTTCTAATGCATTATGTATTTTTTATGTATTTTCCTTTTCTTTTTTTGTTTTAACTAATCCTGTTTCTTTTGTGCGGCTGTCTTTTTCGAGGGAGTCGAAGGTGATTTGGATTTGCTTAGTGTGGGAGAAGCTTCAGCACTTGGTGCTGCTTGGATGGCACCAGTTGGATGCAGTGCAGTATCCAAATCCCCCTCGAGTCTCACTTTACTGGCTGCTGCCTGCTCTTCCATTTCGCCGGAGAAACCAAACTCGTTGACACGCTTGAGATCGACACGATATTGCCAGCGCTGATAGAGGAACACAAAGAAGATTATATCATCCCGGAAGCAACCAATCCGATACATTGTTGGCATTTTGATGACAAACGCAAAGATGTCATCGATGAAGGTGTTTAGGAATTTATAAGTCATCATGCGCCAAGGCAAATGGGCCACAGACTTCAGTTTATAATTGATGAACAACTGGGGAGTCATCAGTATAAACCCGAAAGTGAGCAAATAACTGTACAACATATTCAGGACAAAGGAATACCAGCCCTTGTGCTCATTGTAGATCAGCGAGTAGACAAAATAACAAATCAAGAGGGGAAAGCATGCCCAGCCAAGATATTTAAAGGCCAATCGATCGTATTCCTTCGTCGAACTCTCCGAATACGAACCCTTATCCTTAAAAGTGATGCGTGGAAAAACCCCCAACAATTTGCGCTGATTATTATAATTCACATCCACAACTTTGTGGATTTTCCACACCTCAATACCCAGGCCAACAAAGCAGGAAATTCGTATCATGAAATTCGTTTCGTTGTCCAACACATAAAGCAGTATGATGAGTGACTGGAAAACTGCAAAGAATACCGAGCGCACGGAGAGACCTTCCAGCGACTGACGATTATTCCAGAACTGGATGTCATTCTTAAAGGCGAGCAACTCAAACACTGAATGGAGAATGGAAACCGCGACTGTAACACCCAATAAATAGATATTCGTGTCCAACAATGTTTCCTTTAGGGAATCCTGATCCTCATCGGTTTCTTCGGCGGCACCAGCTGCCATAATCTCGCCCAGCATATTTCCGGCCCATTTGCTCTTCATCTGCTTGGCAGCGTACAACTGCCACTTGAACATGCCCAGAGGCTGGAAAGTCAAGTGCAATTCCAGCTCGTGTGTCGATTCATTTATCGGGAAATATTCGCGCTGTAAGTTCCAATAGTCGTTGACGAACACTATGGGTAAATAGGTTTTACCGTTATCTACAAATTTCACATACTCATCGAGGGGAGCCGGAACGCTGCCCTGGGCCCAATTCGTCTGGTCCACGACGAGATTAACCGTTAGATTCGGATGCCAATGTGAAACGATCTGATCCTTGAGATTGGCATGTTTCAACTCGTGCTCCAGTTTCTCCCGCTCGCTGGATAATAAATTATAATTGCGATTTACACGCAGCTTTTTATACTTATTGAGCTGATGCTGCTGATGACCCATGTGGCCATTTTTGGAGTATTTCGGTGAACGAGGATCGGGACTCTCGCCAGCCCGCGTCACAAATGCATGGAGATAAACGCTGCCATTGCTCATCAGATGAGGAGTAGCTTTGATCTTTAAATTGTGTGTGTAAATGCCATCGCCTGTGGGTCCCCCACTCCAATCCCCGTAAGTGAGATCCTCCTGCAGCCAGAGTAGATTCGCCTTCTGTTGGAAGTTGACCAAGTCGGGCTGATCCGACAGCCAAACATGTAAATCGAAATCGGTACCATTTTCAAAATAATTCCAGGCTGTAATTTTCGGGCCCGCATTGGCAACGGATTTCTCCTGGCCAGTGTTGGGCTGCGGCTTGCGGAAGAATGAGCTGACAAAGTAAATGATCAGCGCACGCAAAATCAGCGATTTTGTCATCGCAAAAAAAGATTCCATGCGCGTTGGCTGCTGTTGCTGTTGTTGACCCTCGCCTGCAACCAGCTGCATTTTGTGCAAATGTTAATTTCGTATGAAATGAGAATAATATACTCAACATTCAATTAAATACATACGGGCGCTGCTTCGGCTGCCGGCACAACGCCATTATTGTTCGACATGTTGTGTACGTGTACTTGACTAAAATTTATACACGTTTTCTTTACACAACTCTTTTTTGGGTTGCCTAGATTTTGTTAAACTGAAAATGTTATTTAACATAACAGCGGCAATAAGCTGATTATTAGCTGAGTTGCTATTAACAGTTGGACAATAATTCTTAGAATATATGTTAGCTAACATAACTGGCTTCTGAAATGTTCATATTTCCAGAATCTATCGATATGTGTCAGCTGTTCAGATTTTAAAATTATTCCGACATATATTAACTTAAATCAAATTTATAAATTAAATTTGACTTGTTGGTTACGCGTACTTAACTAAAATTTATACACGTTCTTTTTTACGCAACTCTTTTTTTTTTTGATGTCTCGATTTTGATGAACTGAAAATGTTATTTAACATAATAGCGGCAATAAGATGATTATTAGCTGAGCTACTATTAACAGCAAATAAATAAATCCTGGAATATTAAGTTAGTTAACATAACTTTGATGATACCATAGCTAGTAAATCAAGAGATATATTCAGAAATCCGATTTTGTATCGTTAGTTGACAGCTGACAGCATGATAAATTTATGCCGGCATATTAAATTGTATATCATGGCTCGGCAGGTTAAAATATAATGTTAGTTAACATAACTTTGGCGATAACATAACTGTCATTTCAGTTGATATTTCCAGAAAATCCGAATTTGTATCGACTGTTTTCAGCTGATCGCAGGTAAAATCATATTCGTTTGAAACAGCATAAAATGGCAAAGAGCATAAAGGCATATTTTAGCATAGAAACTTAACCAAAGTTCTAAAGATTAGCGTCTAAAATCACAAATAATACATATTTCTGGTCAACAATTCTACTACAGCTGCATTGAACGGCTGCCATTCTAAAGCTGGCTGCTGCAAAGCCGCTGCAGTGTTACCCTATTTACTATTTATTTCAACACCAGCTTCAGTAGCTATGTACACACTGTTTTCATTTGTAAATTAGCTTTAGCATTGCGAGGTGTGAATATTTTAGAACAGAAATTTTTATCAGAATTACAAATATTTGTATTCCATAAGTGTGTTTTCGCTACTTTGAACTGCTGCCACTCTAAAGCTGGCTGCTGCAAAATCGTAACAGTGCTGCCTCAGTTTCCTATTTATTTTAACACCAGCTGTACACCTTGTGTACACACTCTTTTCATTTGTGAATTAGCATTTGCTTGCACGTTTTTTCTGGTAAGTTTCCGAAAATAACTAAAAACAATAATTAAAAGCGACAGCGATGCATTGGGTACCTTAACAAAGTTCAATTAAAGACGAAGAATAACGATTTACAATGGATGGGCATAAATAGTATGCCACTTGTTACTCTGTCGGACTTAACCTAAAAATTACGTCGCAAATTTGAAAGCTGAGCAAATAGATATTTTAATGACTTTTAATTGAAAATCATATTCAAATTCTTGCAGCAACGATACGACAATGCAAATCTTTGTAAAGACTCTCACCGGGAAGACCATCACCTTGGAGGTGGAGCCCTCGGACACAATTGAGAATGTTAAGGCCAAGATCCAGGACAAGGAGGGAATTCCCCCAGATCAGCAGCGTTTGATCTTTGCCGGCAAGCAGCTGGAAGATGGACGCACCCTGTCCGACTACAACATCCAGAAGGAGTCGACGCTGCACTTGGTGCTCCGTCTGCGCGGTGGCATCATTGAGCCCTCGCTGCGCATTCTCGCCCAGAAATACAACTGCGACAAGATGATATGCCGCAAGTGCTATGCGCGTCTCCATCCACGTGCTACCAACTGCCGCAAGAAGAAGTGTGGACACACCAACAATCTGCGCCCCAAGAAGAAGTTGAAGTAGACGCCTCCACTCTGCTTTACAGTCTATATTCTATTGAGTTGCGGCGCCTTTTACAGAAAAACAAACATATTTTTAGTAAATATTAATTTGTAATTAGAATCGATAAAATGCGATAAAGAACGAAATGTATTTACTACTTGCTGCTGGAAGGCGTATTCCAATTCCAAATGTGTCTTTTGTTCCAATGGATTTCCAATAGCTTTATTTAGGTTCTTGAATACCCCTAATAGGCTGGTGAAAAAGTTCCATGTCTTTAGTGTGAGTTTTTCTGCAATTCTCTAAATACAAAATATTCTAATACGTGCGCTGTACAGTCTTCGTTCGTCTGGAAATATTATGTGCAGACTATGCATAGGCAGATTCTTTAGGGTGAGATGAATTAGGGCGGTGGTGAATTTAAATTAATTTAGTTGCCTTCCGACCCATAAAATAGACAAACAAAAAGGTTTTGTGGGCATACTAATTGTAAATAATTTATACATACCAAAATACATACTTAATATATTCAGATTTCGAAGTGAGATGAGTTAAAGCGGTGGTGTTAGAGAAAAGAAGTTGCATGTCCTTGAAAACAGATAATAATTGTAAACACCATAAAATGTAAAGATAAATATTTTAAAATGATTTAAATATGTTGGAAGGAAGCATAAAAACGTTAAAAATGTAAACTCATTTTCTGTGTTTTCTAATTTAGAATTTAGAATTGAGTCAAAGTCTCATTTAAAGTCTCATTTAAAGTCTCATTAAAATTAAAAAAAAAAGTTAATTACTTAATTAACCAAAAAAAAAAACATATTGCAAAAGTTTTCTCGACTGCCAAATTAGTCAATAATCCAATTTGATATATAAAAAATGTGAATAATTTAAAGCGTAAGGTAAATTTCTAATAACTTGATGATGGGAATATTTATAAATCGGCTGTGGGAATATTTTTGTCTTCATACACTTATTTTAGAAATCCATTTTTAAATATTAGAAATGCAAACCAAAAAGTAATGAAATTTACAGCTTAGAGTTTTATTAATAATATATTTTATGAATATATTAGAAAGGTAATATAAGAGTTATTTTATGGTAGACACATAGAAAACAAAAACCTGGAGATTAGTTATCTTTGTTTGTAAATTTAAAAGGTTGGCGATTTACAAAAATGTAGGTATTTTTTTTATGAGTGTATGCGCATATATAATATGGGAATATTTTATGCCTTGTCTACCTTGTCTAGAATTCCGATTGTAGGGTCTAAAATAAGGCAAGGTAAAAGCAGAAAGGTGAATTTCATTGTATTCCTAGAACGCTAAAGCAGGTGGTATGGTGAGTTGGAAGGAAGAAAGACTCTCAGCGTTCATTTCCATTTGCGCGACGCAAATGAGTAAGAGATGGACGGAGAGAGAGAGAGAGAGAGAGAGCCTTCGCACAGTGGAGCTCTTAACTGCTCTTACGCACAAAAACAAAATACAAATCGTATGTTTCCTGTTTGAGGTTTAATAATTTTAGTTACAATTATGGGCTTGTAGAATATTGCAAGTTATTTTTCTATTGTAGTTTATTATTTAAAATATGGGTTTTTTTGAATTAGTGTTAGATTAGTACGTGGAGCTTTAGTACATTTTAATAAAAATCATTTTTGAAGGCATTGATTGCTTATTCTATTGTTGTTCATAAAGGATTTATTTTAGTAGTATTATTAACAATGTCTCAATTAGGTTTATGTTGAACTTGTGTATTAATAAGTGCTCATGGTTTCTCAACAAAATTAAAGCAGTCAAAAAGCCAATTGGTTTTGACTCAACAGCCTCCATCATTTGTGCCACTCTGGACACAAATTGTTGGCGTGCTCTGGTCTTATACAATATGCATTAATCGAGATGTTTTCCTCGCCTGCTCGACAAAAATAGCGCATTGTGAAATACTTTAAAAATTAAAATGCTTGTATGATTGTTTCTTTCGAGGGTATGCTACACTTTTTTTTTTTTGTTTCTTTGGAGTTGTTTTGAGGAGCTGCTGCAAAAGGCACATTCGAGCATCCAAAATTTGTGTGTAGCACTTTTTTTAACGCGATTTGCACAACTTTATAATTTTTTAGAAGCGCACGAATCGTTGTCCGCTTTCCAAATACTTACTTTGTCTTCTTGGGTTTGTCTTTGTGCCTGTTTTTGTATTTTGTTGTTTTTTATGCCCTGTACGTAGTTTACATAACAGATGTGACCAGAATAATTAACAATGGTGTTTCTGCCAAGTGACCCAAATATTACGACTCCCAAGAGCAGGACAAAGGGCGAAGGACACATGACGAGAGCGAGTGCCACAAAGTTTCATTCGGACCGAGTCGCTTTTCTTGGCGTTAAATTTGTGGGTGGACTGAAGGAGCGTATTAATATTGCAGATCCTCTCATATTCAGCTGCCCTCACTTGTTGTCCAATGTGTACACACATAAACATTTACTGATATAAGGGGTTATCTCTCGCCGCTTTTTGCACCAACAAACTGAAACTAAATTTTGAAAATAATTTCAAATAAATAAAATATATAATTAAGTGCCCATTTGGAGTATCCAAAAATCTGTGTATCCAGTCTAACCTTCCAGTCTCCCCGCCCAGTCTGTTTTTCCAGTCCGTGTGCATCTTAAGCTTATACACTTGCACTTTTTAATTTTAGTTATGACTATGAGATATATATGATAACATTTCAAACTGGCATAATTTTGTGTAAATCCATTTCTAAAGATATAAAAAATGCGTCCAGAAATTAGTTTATGACCATGGGTCTAAACTTATCAATGCCATAATTTTTGTCAAATCGCAAGGTAGATTTTAACTCAAATAATAGGCATATGTACGTTAAAGAAATATATATATAGCTGAACAGATTTTTAAGATAATTGCTTAAGCTTACATAAATATAAATAGAGTACTATGTTTATATTTAAAAACTTTAGTTTCTGCTGAAAGTTCATTTCATATATATTATACATTTTTTTTTTTATTTATTTAAACAATTTTTTTTTTAAATGCATTTGAAACATACAAATAAATTAAATCTAGATAAATACAAGTTTGAAATTTAAAAACGTGAGTTTTTTTGCTCAAAGTTCATTTTAAAATCAAACCTCTACAAAGAAATACCAACTATTTTTTCTAGGTGTGAGTCAGTTAGAAAACGTAGAGTTATGTGGAGGGGGGATGTGGCGAACAAATGGCAAAGAAAATGGACACGCAAATGGGGGCGTTTGCTTCAGATGCCCACAAAAAATAAAATAAGATAAGACGAAAAGAGGCGAAACGTTTATAAATTGGTCGCTAGTGTGGAGGAATCACATGGCCAATAATGCGAGACGGCGATGGAAGGGAAGTCGTAGGCGTTGTGGCAATCGGCGTGGCCGCCAATTTAGATGTCAGGAATTTAGGCAGCGTATAAGAAATGTGTAGAAATAATTTCAAAGGAGCCAAAGTCACAGCCACAGCAGGCAATTGCTGGGCTGACTTTCCAATGGATTGGATTGGATACAAATACAAATCGTGTGTATTGTTGCAAGGCAGCGCGTGTAATTTAATATGCATAAATCGATACTTTTGCTGCGTACTCCCTCTTTCTCTGTCTCTATGTCTCCATGTCTCTCTCTCACTCTGCTTACTTTTTCCTTCACATTTCCCCACGCATTGGCGTGCTTCAGACTTAATGTGTGCTGTTTGTATTCTATTTTGAGCGCAAAATTGTTATTTGTTTTTATACATCATCCTCCACGTAAGTATTGTACACACACACACACGCACACACGCACGCACACACACACACACACACACACACACACACACACACACACACACACACACACACACACACACATATAAATACATAAATGAATACAGTTGCAAAAAAATATTAACACCACATCCACAAGAAATATTTTCAAATGTATCTTTTTTTGAATTTGTAAATTTAAGCAAGAATACGTTTTTAGAGTTATTAAAGACTATTTAGAGACTATTAAAAAAGTGAAAACATCATTTGTCAAAATGTTACGAAAATTATAAACAATTAGTGATTTCTGCAAAGTGCGTAAGTGGTCCTTTTTTGGCACTTCTCCCATCAAATAATAAATTCTATATATATATTGAAAATAATTCCAGGATTTGTAATTTCTAGGGCGAATACTAAACCATTTTTTAAAAGTATACATTTAAAAAAATGGCAAATCTAACGGTTTATTTTTTTATTCGTAAGAAATAATTTCAGAGCGGTGATATTGTTTTTTGAGCAACTGTATGTGCGTTTATGTACACACATATGGGGCTCGAAGCTAACTTGCCGTCATATTCTATCCATACAAACGTATTTAAGTGGAATAGTATTGTGTGTGAGTTCCTTGGGTTTTGCATATCTACATGTTATGTTTTGTCATACAGTTAACATTTTCCGCAGATAAGCACTTCTGGCACATGGCTCTTTGTTGTATTGCAAATAATTTGAAAAGCCATTTTATTCAATTTCAATCGTTCTTGCGAATATTGCCCTCTCGGCTTTCTGGAGAAGGTATCCACATGTACACTCATCAAAAAAATCGACCTGAATTTTATATATATTATATCCTATAATTCAGAAAGTAATTTTTCTAAAATGTAGAAAAATATGTGTAATTTCCAGGGTGCTGTTTTCAATGTGTTTGCCATAGAATAACTTTTGTATTACCTTTTTCTTACTTATATTATTCGTAAAATAAACTATTTAAAAAATTCTAATGTAAAAACCGAGCCAAGTAAATTTCATTATTTGTTTCCGAATTTTAGAAATAATTTTTTTTTAAATTAGCGTTTGCATGTCTAATATTTAGAGTAAAGTCGCCAAATATTTGAGATTTTCGATTTAGCACAAACTTTTCGAAATTTTAGAAATATTTTTATTAATGTTTAAAAATTATTTCCAAAAAATTAGAAAATCCTTTTTTTTCTGGATTGATTTTTGTTATTTTTAGGGAGATTTACTACAACCTTGTGGCCAGTTTTCTTTTCTTAACTGCTTTTTTTGAAGCGGTTTCAATCAACGTACAAATTGTTGACGACGAATATAATTTTGGTATTAAGTTGTAATTGGCCAATTTAAGCCGTATTGATTGTTGTTATTACAGAACTATATCTTTTTTTTTATATTTTTTATATATATTATATTTTAAACATTAATCAACCTATTCAAAGGCTATAAAACATTGATTTGGAACAGAATGAATAATAGCAGTGAATTACAATCTATAACATAAACATAGAACAGGTTTAAGCAGTTAATAAATAACATCAAATATTACATTTGTGGCACATTAATTTAACGCCCTACAGTCCAGAGGTCGCTGGTGTGGAGGCGCTTCAACCTCCTGCGAGTTGTATTTGACCCAAGTGTGCAGGCCAAAGGGTTGACGTGGTTGTGCAAACGGTCATTACACCGACTTGTATGTCTGCTGATTCGTTGACTGACTGTCGGTAATGCGAAGTCGTTGTGCAGAGTTCTGTTGCTCACATATGGTGGAGCACCAGAGATGTCTCTGAGCACCTTGTTCTGCAAAACTTGAATTTGATTAATCCAGGATTTTGCGGCTGTGCCCCAGAATGGAATTCCATATGTCCATGTAGGCATGATGATGCTCCTGTACACCAGCAGCTTGTTGCTCAAGCTGAGTTTGCTTGATGGCTTCAGCAACCAGTTGAGTTTCGTTTTTTTGGATCTACACGCAGCTGCAGTGATCTGGATGTGTTTGCGCCAGGTAAGTTTCCTGTCCAAAAACATACCGAGGTAGCGAACATGGTTCTCCTGAGGTATGACCGTGTTGTTGAGCCGGACAGTTGGACAATTACCATTCCTGAGCGCGAACGTGCAGTGCTGAGACTTGCTCCCATTGACGCAGATGTTCCACCGGTTGGCCCAAGTACTAAAACCATCCAAGAACCTCTGCGTAACCGCAGCTGCTCTCCAAGCAGTGGTGGAGTTAGCAAGGAACACAGTGTCATCCGCGTATGTGGCAAGCAGCGTGTTTCTGGCTACTGGTATCGGCAAGTCCGCGGTGTACAATGTGAACAAGGCAGGTCCAAGGACACTACCCTGCGGTACACCAGCTCCAATGCGGCGGATGTTTGATCGCTCGCCCCTAACTTCAACCATAAAAGAACGGCCAAGCAGGTAGGACCTGAGCAGTAAATACTGCGCCGATGGTAGCAGAGACTTAAGCTTAAAAAGCAGGCCATCATGCCACACGCAATCAAATGCTTGCTGGATATCCAGGAAGACGGCAGAGCTGTACTGCTTATTTTCCAAGGCCTCGAGGACGTGCTGTACTACTCGATGAACTTGCTCTGGTGTACCGTGGTGATGCCTGAAGCCAAACTGATGATCAGGAATGGCCCTCTGAAAGCCTCTAACTGCCGACAATCTTCCAAGAAATATTTTTTCAAATATTTTGGAGAAAGTGGTCAGCAAGCTTATCGGTTATCGGTCGATATGACGAGACAAGATTATCTGACTTGCCAGGTTTCGGAATCATCGCAATCACAGCGCACTTCCACGGAGTGGGGAAGTGGTGGATGCGAACCATGGAGTTAAAAAGTAGCACCAAGAACAATCTTCCTTCTCTGGGAGGGCCTTAGCAACTCTGCCGTCAACGCCATCATAGCCAGGGGCCTTAGTGGACTTAAGCCTGCGAATCTGTAAGCGGACCTCAGTAGGGGCGATAGGGATGATCGGTTGTACAGGATCTAGATCTGCATTTAAAAATGCTTCAGTGTCCTGTACCTGGCTGGGCGATGCTAGTGCAAAGGGCGTGAAGCGACTTTGCAGCTCGTCCGCAAACGCCGATGCAATATCTGCATCCGATCGACACCAAGTGTTGTCAGGTCGCATAATGGGGATCCGCCTGAGTGGCTGCCGCTTGACACAACGCGTTGCCTTCCACAAATTGAATCCATGATTCTTATTGGGATCAGCATTGCGGAGCATATCTTGGAAATAATTGCTCTTAGTGACAAACAGCAGTTTTCGCAGCTCGTACGCAGCCCGCCTAAAGTCCCTTAGATCCAACGGATTGCGTGAGCGCATATATTGACGACGCAGTGCTCTCTTGTGTCTTACCAGATCCAAAATCTCTGGTTTTAAAAGAGGCTGGGCTGGACTGGGAGGCGAACAAGGTAGTTGGCCAAGCATGGAGCATTCCGCTGCCACGTTAATATTACGCAGGAATAGCTCCGCTGCGTCGTCAATATCAGCCGGTGAACTCAGCTCCATGTTCAAATTGACAAGCTGCTCCAACCTCTGCCGGAATCGGGTGATATTTGCCTTGCGTGGCAGAAGGCGTGTCTTGAGAGTATTCAGAGCTGCAGCCACTCTGTACTCTACGATCAAGGGGATGTGATCGGAGTTTAGCTCAATATTAGCTCGGATATACCAAGACAGTCAGACCGGATCCCAGCGTACACAGCAAAGTCAATTGCTGTTGGCCTATGGTTGCCGTACGAATAGTGCGTTGCACCTCCTGTGGCAAGTACTTGGAGGTTGGAGTCTCTCACGCAATCCGCAAGCGCGATCCCACGGCGAGTGTCCAACGCTGCACCCCAGAGATGGTGTTGAGCATTCCAGTCTCCAGCAATCAGAAACTTTGGGCCAAGCTCTTCCAAGAGACATTTCTAGTCTTCTATTTCCCACACAAAACGTGGTGTGGGACAATAGACAGCCGCTAGGACTACTTCGCCTTGATCACTAGAGACATAAACAATAATAATACTTGTAAACAAAAGTTAAAAAAGACAGATAAAAAGACAAAAAGATAGACCCGTATTGCCCTGCTCGAAGCCAGAACCATTTGGGAATTACTTCAATGAGTACGTTGAACAAAGCACGACAAAATATGCAACACTTTTTTCAATAAATTGTCATTCCGTCTGGCAATGCAAATTTCAAATGTAATTTTATTTTATTTTATTTTATCGATAACTTTGCACGTTCTGCGAATGGAAATCGATTTCCGAAAAAAACAATAATAATACTTGTAAACAAAAGTTAAAAAAGACAGATAAAAAGACAAAAAGATAGACCCGTAACTATATCAGATATTCAATTCGAGCTGGAAGGAAATCACAAGGGATATCAACTCCACATATTCCATATTCCACATCTATTTGTATTGTCAAGGATCTCTGTCATCCGCATTCCGCTCTTCCCACAAGGAGTTAATGCAAAGTGTTACGGGGGTGACCCTCATGAAGGCGATATCCCACTTTTATAATGAAACTTCGAGTTGGTTTTCATCAAATTTAGTAAGCGTTCCATACAAGGTTAAGTTATGAAATCTATGCAACTGTCGTTGGACGGCTGCATCGATGAATGAACGAGAATGAATGCTTTCAAATAACACCATGAGTGCGTCCAGTGTAAAATACACAAATATATTGTCCAGATTATCGTAGGTCAGAATTAATAGCGAAGTCGCTTCCGCTTCCATTGTGAGATAAAATATTTAAAAATATGGCATTATTTTTTTATTTTTAATAAATATTTTCTAATATTAAGAATTGTATTTATAAAAAGTAGAAATGAAACCCTCATTTTTTTGAAATTCAGAAACAAGTTATTAAACTTCCTGGCTCGGCTTTTCTATTCGAGTTTAGATTTTGTCTGCCTGAGAGTCCGAGTAGCTCAATTTAAAATATTTCTACACTCTGAAATTCAGGGCAATTTTTTTTCTCAGTGAATTAAATAAATCCTTTGACATTGCAAGTTGCCAATTGTTGTAAAATTGACACCAAGCCCATGCTTTAGGAGTGGGATAGCAATAAGAGAATTTTAATTATATTTTGACCATGTCTATTTTGCATCAGTTGGCTATCAAGCCACAACCCAGATGCATTTGTTGCTCTTTAAGTTGATTTTTAGGGCACTTACCACAAATTTGAGTCATTAACAATGCAAGGGACCTTGGCTTTTAAGGGAACTGCAGTTTCTGTCGTGGCAAGTGCTGTGACAGACATGCAAAATTTACACGTATATGTGCCTATAGGTATTGTACATGGATATTGTGGATAATACGTGGATATTGGTGTTTTATAAAAAATATTGACACGCAAAGTTTGTGCAATCACCAAACAAATTACTTCATCAATTTTACAAAACAACAAAAACGTAAGATCTTTTAAAAAGTTTTCAGCCAACCCGAGTGCCGCAGTCATGAGTATGAGTTTGAGTCTACGGAAGTATGCGAGGCGAACCAGAACCCGGAGGAAATAGGCAGCTGTTAGACCCCCACCTCCATAAAAGGCGACTGGGCCATTGTTACTTGCCACACGCATCAGGATCCGAAAGTTCTGCGGGCATGCTCAATGCTCAACACCATTCTCGGCTAAGGCACAACAAAAGCCAGCTGTACCAAAGTTTGCAACAAATTGCTTATGTTCCGACATAGACTCATACCACAGACACCAGCACAAAAACCCATACACTCAGCAAAAAATCACTCTGCATTTTCGAAATTTGCCACCTTTTTGTTTCTCTTATCTTAATTTCAGGGCACATTTTTGGAAGATTATTTTCTAAATCCAATGCCAAATATTTATTTGCTATAAGAAGTCTAATCTAAGCTTATTGGCTTATATTATTAAAAAACAGAAGAGCAAACATTTTAGATAGTTTTCAAATGTATATTATTTAATTTCATTACTTGCTTCAGAATTAAAAAAAAAAGATTTCTAAATAAAAACCTGTAGCTTTTCTATATATTGGCATTGCTTAATAATGCAAAATCGTAAAAAAAAAAAAATTAATACACATTAAGTAAACAATGACTAGCTTTAATTTCTTGGAGATGATGTAAAATTTCGTTCTTATTTGTACACAATCATTGTAATTTTTATATTTATTTTTAAGTTAAGTTAAGTGGGACATTATTTTTCTCAGTGTACACACACAGACAAACGCAATTCGTAGGTGCTCCGAGCCCAGACATGCGCTGGAACGTGTTAATTTTGAGCAGCTGTCCCGGCAGTAAACCAACTATGGTGACGTCGACTTCGACTCCTCCTGTGGACTGTAGACAAGGGCAAGTGCGACGACGATGAAGTTGTTGGTTGGTTCGTCGGTCAGTTTGTCGTACAATCGCTCACCCATAGCCTTCTCTCCATCAATGTTTCAAAGACTGCTGTTCAAACTTTAAATTGGCGCTTGCAAGCAAAAAAAAAATGCAAAAACTGCTACTTTTGCATAAATAAAATGCCACACCGAAATAGATAGATTGGCTGCCAGACGACCTGACTAAAAGCGTTTTGGCTTGCCGGACAGCTGAACGAATTACAAATGGGCGAATAGCACTTGATTTTATATTACGAGTGTGCTCTCCAGCGATCTTCTGCCTGACTGCTCAAGACATGACCCCAAAGTCAGGGGGAGTTGCGGATTGGGGTTGCAGGCCAAAACTAGGACAAGCCAAAAGCGTTAGTCTAACCATTGACATTGCTGCTGCACTCAACACAGAAGCATTTGCTGCCTTGACTGTACTCTGTTTACTCATTCCCATTACAAATTTACCGATATATATATATAAATATTTATATATATACATATATATGCATCTATACATATATGTATGTGTAGATATATCTACAGTTTAAGTATATCATGGCATTGGCATGGCGTGTGTGGATGAATTTGAATTGCTTCAAGCGAAGCTTGCAACGGGGCCCTGGGAAGAAAAAAAATGAGATATAAGTGAAGAAGGACACAATAGATTCAACAGAAGGATGCATCTTCGCCGATTCCATAAAGTATTTATATATTCTTCATCAGCAGCAACAGCCGACTCATGTCTAAAAGACTATAAGAGCTAAAAACTTCCATTTTGGCAAAAAAAATTCTCGGTTACTCCACGCAGATCACGTTGATATCATTTTATCGATAACTGCTTTAGTTTTGAGAATATCGATTTATATCCATTTCCCATATCCATAAAAGCAATTTTAAAGGCAGTGACTTGAATTTATATATAAAATACCTCGGCATATTATTGATCAACTGGAATTATTTTATCAAATCGGATAAGGAAGTGTATAAGTTCCTCGTAAAACTTTTAATTAAACTATTTAACAAATGGCTTCAGGGGATATCGTAGTCGAACTAACTCAACGACAGCATTTTTACTTGATTTTTTATTTTTCCTGTTGTTGCTGGCCATTAAAAGTGCATACCGAATTTTCGTTATACTTCGTTTACTGCGTTCTCGGTTCTGTTGGTCTTAACAAATTTGTGCCCTTAAATAAAATCAGGCAAAAGTGAAATGGAAGCAGGCTCCCAAAACTGTCCCAAAACCGGCTCCAGTTCTGCGCCAGCTGGCATTCTAAGTGCCGCCCCACTACGAATGAAAAGTTAATTTAATGTTTTTGTTTCGTTGTTGTTTTTTTCGGCCTGTTTCAGCTCGGCACTTTTTGACAGTAGACATTTTGGTAAGTTGTAACACACACGCCTTGCAATTGTGTTGCGAGTCGACTCGAGTGTATAAACATGCGATACACAAGTGTGTGTATGGGGTGTATGGAGGGTGTGTTTGCTGAATTCGATTTTCAGTAGTTGACAACACTTATTTGCAAATTACTTGTGTTCGACCCGTACAACGCTGCGTATGCGTGACATTTTACTTGTGACTTGATTGTGTGCACGTCTTGTTAATTCGTGATTTTTTTGCACCATATGGGATGACAGGTAGCTTGTCATTTATCTTTGTCACATAATTCTAGTTGAACTTTGACTTTTCCAAACGCCGTTTGAAGCGTATGCATTATTGATATAATTGTGCAAGCTAACCCTAGTAAAATAATTAATAAATAGTAATATTTAGGGATTTCACATATACCAACATTTTAGATACTTTATAAATTCATATAATTTAATTTGGCCTACCCGGCCTCTCGGGTAGATAACAGCTAATCCCTAATATAAAAGCTGAGCTATTAAATTTCATTATTTATTTCTGAATTATAGAATGTATTTTTTGACATTCTACTTTTGAGCAATGCATTTCCAGAAAATAAATAGATATAAAATATTTCTAAGAAATATTTAAAGATAATATTTTTTGGATTGTTAATTTACGGCAAGGCTTTTAAATTTTACAAATTAGTTTTCTTGTATTTCTTAAATCAAGAATAACTTTCTGCGATTGGGTTTGTAATGCGCTGTCCTGCTCGTTGACGAGCTAATAATACGAGTACATCAATAAACCATTTGCAAATGCCAAATTTCCTTGTGCTTCATCAACACACACACACACATACACACACACAGACACACACACACACACACACACCCACACAAAAGAATAATAAGAATAAGAAGTTCGCCTCGAACAATTTTCCCAGACGCGCCAGCTACTGAACACTTTATCAATTCTATGCATTTGTTATTAATGTCCACATCCGAAATGCAAACATTTGCGAAAAGTTTCATTTTGATTGAATAATGTCAATTGTGGATTGCTTCCACTGCCACTTGCTGCATTCCCAGTTGCATGCAATCCAAAATCTGGTTATGGAACATGGCTGCTCGATTATCACATTTGTTGGCTGATTTTTTTGTGTTAGGCATACTCGTACTTTTAAATACTTTGAGTATTCTTAGGAAACAAATCCAACTGAAATTTAGAAAATCATCCTGAAACGTAACCCTTTTTACATTCTGAACAATAAGTTGATTTACCCTGAGCTCCAAAGGTATGACGAATTTCTAAAATGTAAGGCGATATTTTTTCGGAGTGCAGAGAATACATTTGTATGCGAAATCCTTGGGGTATTTAAATGTCGTTGCTATAGTCAACTTCTGCAGCTGATTAAACTTTTACCCACCACCTGAGATGATGCATGCATATAGTATGCATTTGTGCATTTGTATAAATAATTCTAGAACGTTACAGCTGCAATTTTAGCATTAATTCAGAAACTATATCAACAAATTGTATAATCAGTGAAAATGGCACAAGCCCGGCTGCATTAATTTATAAGGACTTTTAGCAATTGATTTGAATATTGAAATGAGGCGTGCACCGCTTATACTAGAAGTTTAAACGGTTGCCTAATCGCATTTGGTGTCTAATTTTATGTTTAATTTAACAAACATTTACGCCAGCTCGTCTTTTGCTAATACTTTCAATTAGCAAATTTAATGAGTGTTGCTATGTGATGAGCGTAAAGGACAAAGTTTCCAGCTGCTCTGAATTTTTTTTTATTGAAACACGCCGAGGATGAGAGGCTAGGCGTGAATTTTAACACAATAAATATTGGCTGAAAATTAAGTGGGCGTGTGGTGGTCTCTAGAAATTTTTGAAAGTTCAACAGATTGTCGGGTCTGCCGAGTACCAATGGAAATTTGCATGCAGGTCAAAAGTAGAGTTTGGCCAGACCTCTCAACAAAAAATCTGAAAATTCAGTTAAATGTTATTTTTAAATAAATATGTAAATTATAAGATTACGAACCGCAACGATCAGTTTACATGGTATCCGATACTCTGTGCTCATGTGCTCATTTGGATGTATGCACTCACTAATAAAAAAAACGCAGAATTTTAAGAAATCGTCTAGAATACTGAAGGTTTTTTGAACTTATTTCTATTTTTAATGAGAAAGTCTTGTCCTAAATCGAAAATTTAGAAATATTTTCACTTACTAAGAAAAGCATTTCTATAAAGTATAAATGTAAGCAATATATTTTCTAAATGATAGGGTGAGTTGCCCTTGTGTGTGCCTGTTAGTTTGCCTAATTTAACTGATTGACGGACTGGCAATTTATCTCAGGGGCAAGTATTTGTGGAAATCAAAACAAGACACGGTTGTCAACGTCACCTTGCAGCACCGGCAACCGATATCTGGTATTAAAATGTTTCTGCCAATGGCGATGGATTGAACGTGTCATTTGTACGTGCTCAATCTAGAATATAAGCGTTTCTACTCCGTGTGTGTGAAGCTGACCTCTGCGGCAATCGTATGATATATGTATCTAAATTATTGCCAAAAACTTATTAAATTTTTGACAACTTTTCGATTATTGTGGGTGGCGTAAAAAATTATGAAACTAATACGGAGCAATGTAACCAAAAACAGCCCAAGTAGAACACACTTGAATCGCTATGCAACAGTCAACTGAGTCGAAGACAAGTCGGCATCTGAAACAGTGGCAGCCTTTGCCTACACTAAGAAAAAACAGCACAGAATTTAATTTATTGAAAAAAGTACTATTTTAAAACGATCCGACTTCCCACAAAACTACTTGGACTCTAAAAGCTGAGCCAGTAAATTTAATTACGTGTTTCTGAATTTTTGAAAGAAAATTTTCTTAAAATCGAGAGTTGTAATTTTACTTTTTTTAAATATATTTTTAATATATTTATATTAAATATTTCGAAAAAGAAAAAAAAACATTTTTTTTTTTGGGGTTGTTGATTTTTCTTATTTTGTAAAATATATTTTCTTGCTATTTTGAGTGTAGGATGTATCTAAAAGGTAGACAGCCGTTTGCATGAACGAGCTGCTCGTAAAAAGCATTTAATGTGTTTTTGATGACATGTCAAGAGGGCTAGCTAGTTTCATGACCTATATACATGTGTATATTTCCATAACTCCCACCACTCCAGTACTAACGACGCATGGTGGAAGCCATGCTGCAAGTGGTTTCCGTATCGGGACAACAGGACTTCAGATAGAAGAAGATTAAAAGCTGCACTTGCCGCAGCTGGCAGTCATTTTTCACTGTTCAAATTTGTATTGAATTTTTTTTTTGTGTGTTGTTGTTCGCCTCTTTTTCTATGTATTGTTGTTGTTAAAGAAGAACTACTGCCAATAGCTTCCGCCTAGTTAAGAATGCCCAATGTTTGTAGGCCCGAAAAAACCAACAACAGAAAACCAACAAAAAGCAAGAGTACATCCAGCGCGGAAGTGCGTGCATAACATGTCATATCACTTATGAGTGTAGTTTATGTGCCTGTGCCCCATATGGATGCCACACAACTTTCCTTATGCTTTCAACTGGCCAGGGCTTGGGAATCTGGCAATGCGAGGCATAATCGTGTCGTAGACGGACTGACGGACTTACTGACTGACTGCTTTGGCGAAAATGTGAAAAATTCAAATCTCGAAAGGTCTTTTAAGTGCAGATTGGCTACGTGGACTGAAATTTTAATGAGCGACTCATGCGCTCATCCGTTACGATGGAGCCATTGCTCAGAGCCAAGCACTTAGGCCCATGCACGAACTTACTCATATATACACATGTGTGTGCGAATGTGCGATTGTGTGTGTGTGTGTTGGCTGTTATGTGTAGGTGCCGTTGAGAATGAAGTTCGTTAGAATGCTAAATAGGTATGTGGCCTTTTTTGACACTTTGCGCAGAAGGATATACACACACACACACACATAGAGTCGCCATTTTGCATGGCGTTAGGACTATACTTGAGGTGCGACTATGCGATAGTAAGTGATTTGTAACTTATGTCAATCCATAAGAAAAAGACAAAAAAAATCAAGTAAGAATGATGTAGTCGAGCGTAACCAATTGCGAAATACTCTGTTACCAATAAATAATATCAGCTGATAACATTTGCTACAGTTTTAGAAATCTTTGAATGAGGTTTCTTTCAAAGGGTGCTAACTTTAGCTCGTATACTGTAGTAGACTTTTGGGGGCGTAAATAAATCTTAGGAGATTCATAGTCGTCTACCTTCAAAGCTTGGTAGCTTTAACTTCTAAATTGCGGAAGTTATTGGCAGGAGTGGGCAACGTCGAGAAAATCTTCATAATCTATCTTCAAAGATTTTTTTTTATCGATTTACACCATCAGGTATATCGGGTTTTTTATGCCGGAGTTGTTTTTTTTTTAACGATCTTTAATGGGTTATATAATTATAATTATAATTTAAAATTTGGTGACACTAGCTTAAAATTTGTGGAGGCTGGGGGCGGCTGGTGTGGCCGTGGTCTTCAAATTTTGGTGACTTTTGTTGGATCTAACTCCAAAAGGCATTTCCTTGG
Organism: Drosophila basisetae; assembly: GCA_035041595.1. Classification (NCBI taxonomy): domain Eukaryota; kingdom Metazoa; phylum Arthropoda; class Insecta; order Diptera; family Drosophilidae; genus Drosophila; species Drosophila basisetae. The sequence goes on along the minus strand of JAWNLB010000123.1, from coordinate 9,824,473 downwards.
GACCAACAAGCTACCAACCAAATTTGGTAATTGCAGTTTTTAAATTGTCACAGATATTTGGTTTTGCGATAATCGGTTTTATTGATTTACTAGCTCCGACGACTGAGTTTCAAGGTAAAGCTACGCTCATACGAACGGACCTTCGGTAACAGGATATAAAAAAAAACTTTGTCCATATAACCAAGGAGGAAATGAAAATAGAGATGGATAAAGAAGCCAGTTGCCAGTTGCAAACTCTAATATAAGATACATGAGCCACCTGAGTTGTGCTAACAAGCTCGATTAGAAGAAAGTTGTGCTTTATCTTTACGCTTAAATTCAGTGGACTTTGGACTTGTCTCGTCTCATCTGTGAAGGTTGATTGTCAAAAAAAAGCAAAAAAGAAACGAAACTAAAGCAAAGTTTCGTCAACCGGAAATTAATTGTTCTGACCGCAATTTCCAATGTCATTAAAGAGAAGTCAGGAAACTTCAAAGCCACACACAAGCTGAACACGGAAAACCATAACAAAAGAAAAGAAAGATATATATAACTAAAACAAAAGCACACATACAAGAAATACCCAAAAGCAGCAAAGCACAAGGATTATAAGTTTTAGCTACCAAAGCAACAAAAACAACAACGGCCAATAGCAAACATTTTTGACAAGTAGATAAGCGCCCAGGGAAAATTCGGGTATCGGAGAGGGAGGACGAAGATGCCGTCGTCAACGGCGACTACAAAATGTACTGCTAAGTATATTAACTTAAAAATGCACAAAAGCTAAATATCTGAGCATTTTGGGCCAGGACAGGACAGGGCAGCACAAGACTCAAGCGAAGCAAGATAAAATAGAAGAAACTGAAACATGTAAATGACTGCACATACAATCTCTCTCTTTCTCTCTCTCTCTCTCTCTCTCTCTCTTTCTTTTTCTATTTTTGTATCTACTTCTGGTTACATCCTTTCATCCTAAGCAAGCAAGAACAAAAGGTATTTTGGAAGAACATTGTGGCAGAGTAACGACCACAACTACGATGTTGAAAGCAAACCGTGCCGTGTTGGCATTTACACAACCAAGCAATAAAACCCCAAAAAGCTATGCAAACATTATTATGCTCCTCGGTTAGCACCCAGTGCTCCTATCATGTCCAGTTGGGATCGACCCGCTCTGTGTGCAAGTCTATACGTAAAGTAGACAGCCAAGGTGGAGTCGTTGACCGGGACGAGAGTAGTGCGTACACTCAGCATACTATAATTGACCTGAATTTTATAAAATTGATTCAAAGAGTATTAACATATGTATAATTTTCAAAGTGTTTTTTAAATTTATATAATTTAATTAGAATAGCTGTTACGGCGACTCTTCTGATAGTAAAGCGAAATATTTCTAAAAACTTAAAAAAATTACATATTTTTGCGAAACTAATACATTCTAGAAGTATATCTAGAAATTATTTCTAGAAATTATATCTAGAAATTATTTCCAAAACCAACAAAAATACTCCTTAGTTTTCACGACGATATTTTTTCCAAGTGTAGATGTGGCTTTCAATGCCAATGACTTCACTGTTCACATTTGATGATAGGTTACTTATATTTTACTTTTAAGCTGCGAGAACCCTTTTGATTGCTGCTTAGTTGAGTGTCGCAATGCACAGTTTCCCATCTTGTGAGTTTGTCAGTTTGCCGGTTGTCAGGTTGGCAGAATGAAATGACAGGTTCACAGTTATGGTGGCTTTCAAGAAACTTCAAAGCCAAACCCATAAGATGCATGCAAATTGTAGCAATATATACTTTGTGTATAAATTTTTGTGCAACGAATTATAGAAAAATTCGTTGGCAGCTTTCCGCGAAATTCGTATGAAAAATTGGCCCTATAAGAGTCAGTTGTTTTACCACCATAAGCGAATAGCAAGCCAGACATAAAAAAATGTATGCCAACATTTTTCTCCCCTTTCGTCTTGTTGGTACTGCAATCATTTAATTTAAGCTCCGAGTGATTTGAAACAATATTTTTCTTTTCCGTTTCCGGTTTGTCGCTTCCAATGCACTTTTTGCAGCTCATCGCTTACAAGACGTATGGTTTTTTTTTTTGTGAAAAGATGCCAGACAACAGCAGGTTAAAATCGAATTTTTTCCCTCCTTTTATTTCTCTTTTCCTCTTGCGGTCTCTCTCCTACCCTTTCTATGTGGCACACACAATCTTTAGTGATGCAATTGCATGGATTACAATGTCCTTTACCTGTCAATTGTGAGTGCATGGAATGCACAAATGAAAGGCAAATCACAAACAAGGCAACAAACAGCGAAAGGACAATTTTATTAAATGAGGAGAAATTAAAGCTGGTTTAATACGAATTCCATGGTTTTGGCCTTAGCCTCTGAGTAGAGAATTTAGTAAAACATTGCTGCAAACAGATGGAATGCGCCCACACATGGACAAACACTCAAAAAAAAAAAAAAATCTGCCTTAAAATGAAAATCGCTCTGGAAACTAGAAAGTTTATAAAATATTTCTGAAAATGAGAAAGGCCTGCTGTAATCGACAATCTTAAAAAACTCTTATTTTATTGTTTTTCATAATCAAATATAAGTGAATAAGAAGTAATAGTAAATCCATTCTAAAATGCAGAAAAAAGTAATGCAATTTACTGGCCCGGCTTTTATGTTAGAGTTTAGCTGTCGTCTGCCTACTCAGCACTTTGTAAATTCGTAAGTTGTCATAGGGATACAACGGGTAACGAGGCGGCTGATAAGCAGGCGGATAACCATGGGAAAGAACAATCTTAGGATACGTACCGGTCTAATGACGGGACACTAAGAACTCACCTAACTAGACTAGGTATATACGAGTATAGTAGCAATCTCTGCAGGTTCTGTGAAAGAGAGGAGGAATCCTCGATACACATACTAGCAGAATGTGTCGCACTAGCTAGAAGAAGATGTAGCATCCTAGGTTTGCATGTCTTGAACTCTAGAGACATAGAAGACCTCAACCCAACAACGATCCTAGCATTCACACGGGATCTGGGACTGATGGAAGAGCTATAGGGTCAGAAGGGGGCACAATAGATTCAACAGGTCGCGGTGCAACTTCACCAATAATAATAATAATAATAATAATAATAATAATAATAATAATAATAATAATAATAATAATAATAATAATAATAATAATAATAATAATAATAATAATAATAATAATAAATTAGTAAGTTTTTTCTAATTAAATTATATGAATTTATAAACTATCTTAAATGTTTGTATATGTGAAATCTTAATATATTATTGTTTACTGATAATATTAGCAACAAAAAAGCAAAATTTAGAGTTCCGAAAAAAACACACTGAGCATTACACATATTTCTTCTAAATTCAGTAGACAATTTGTTTCTGAGTGTAGTCTTACATAGTCTATGCACCAATTGGCCCAACTCGGTGAAAAGAAAAACCCACAGAGCGACCGCTTGACCGACTTATGTACAATATTTGTCAGCCAGAGCAGCCAACTTGTGCTGTTGTGCTGGGCATCCTCAAGGTCTTTCACAATGTAGTATATATAGCGGCACTGTAGCAGTAAAACTGTACTAAGCCTGAGGGAAGCATGTATTTGTTCTTCTTGCCCCCTGCCTCAGAAGACTAAAAGCACAGAGCCGAGCCAAAGTTTGGTAGCAACGATTTTTGTGATTTAGAAAATTAAATTGAGCGGGGTGAAAGCACTGTGATGTCTTGCAATTTGATTAGGTGTTTTCAATCGGCTTTTAGATTAGAGTTAAACGCAATTAATTCAATATGACCCACGGCGGTTTTAACAACCAAATTGCTGTAAATACACGAAGCAAAAAAAAAAAGAAGAGACTGAATTCTACAAATTTAGCAAGAGCTACTAACCTTACTATACAGAAAGCATATTTTTAAAAAACCAGAGTTTTTATTTTCTTGATTGCAGGGTAAGTTTTTCTAAAATGTAGAAAAATGTGTCTAATTTTCAGGGAGTTTTTTCGTAGCAACAAGAAACTTTAAAATTAGCTTTTTTGTTGCTTATATTATTCATAATTTTTATTTTACATACCTTCATTTTATATAACATTTTTCTGAGTGTAGTATAGGCACTTTCACAGACGCCTGCGCTGCAAACGTGGCCTGGCAATCTTCCAAGCAATAATGTACTTAAGTGTACAATAATCGCAGAGCTGTGCACCAAACATTTCCATTGGCAATCACAGCTAGAATTTAGGAGCACAAACTTACTAAGATGCAACGGACTGTGAATGCATTGATAACTGCCAAGCAGCATAATAACGGGGCACCTACATCCATTTTCCAATTTTGGGGAAGTAATATACAGGGAAGCCAATATATGATAACATTAGCTCGCATAACTATTGATGCCAATATTGCATATGACTCTTATTAATGAGCCATAACATACATGTGTGGCTGTCCATTGGTCCGTCTCTCAGTACGTGCGTTAAAATATAAAAAAAAAAAAAAATAAAATAGTAATAATAAATAAGGAAAAGAAAAATGAAGGAAAGAAAAACGTGTGTTTATCCCCTGTCATAATACGAAGATAAAAAAATTTCATTTGTCTGAGCCGTAATCCCCTGCTGACCTCAGTCGTCATCAGCCATCCATCAATAAGCACATCACGTTTTTGTTATAAATTCATTTTATATATACGAATTTTCGCCAAGCAAAAAAAGGAGAAAACTTGCCGCGTTTGCTCCAGTTAAATACGTTTGCTACTCAGGTGGGCATATGTGTGTGTGTGTATAAGCAACTGTGTAGCTGAGCCAAAGTCTGTGCTAGGGTATTTTCCGTACTCATCTCGCCATGTTAAGCTTATTTTAGTTACAGTTGCTATCGATATATTTAACATGAATCGCGTTCAGTTAAGCTTATTTTAGGTTAAGCTTATGTTAGGTTTTTATCGATCTCTAAGTTAAATTGCATTGTGGCATTTGCTTAGTGTTATGCACAAGTTTGCCTACTACAAATCCTTAATAGGTTCCTTCTAAGAAAGAAAAATAAGTTTTCGAATTTGATGTGATTTTTCAATAAAGTTTCGATGTTAGTGGATTAGCCGCACGCCCATAAAACTGTCACCATGTCAAAATGTAATATTGTAAAGTTGCGCAAGTCTGAAAGCGAAAAGTTTAAAAATTAATTAGCTTGATTGCTGCCATTCATCGTGCAACTGGTGGCTTGGGCGCGTGATTAACTGTGTGTGAGTATCTCATCTTTGCAAAAAAAAAGAACAAAAAAAAAAAATAAAAAACCAGAATAATACTAATCTGAGAGCAAATGCGCTATTTGTTGCCTGACTGCGATGAGTCCGGCTCAAACTGCAATTATGGACTTGCTAAACTTCAACTGCAGTTGCCGCGGCAATAGGTTAAACGTAAGCTGAGAAATACATCCTTCACCTCCTCTCCATTCCACACTGTATACCATTCCTGTATACCAACCCTACATATGCGCTCTATACCTCTTTATACCCTTTACACTCTGTTACAAGCACGCTCTTTCATAGCTTCAGCTGAAATGTTATCCTTTGGGGTATGTTTGCTTGTATGCCCGACTAGTTGATACTGTGTTAAACTAAAAACCCATATTTACTCACTAATACACCCAAAATTGCATTTTCGTTTCGAAATACTCAGACAGAATATGTCATATCGTTCTATACCTTTTTTATGTTTCAATATGTTGCATAAAATTCATTATGCATAAGTTTTAATCTTTAATACTCGATACCCCAACTATCATCTCTATGTATAAGAAACATACTCAATAAGCCTTTTTTCTTTGTCTGAATACCAAGAAGGATAATTTAATAATAATAAGAAGAAGTTGTAGAAGGCTTTTTCTTTATTTAAGTCATTTTTTAAATCTGCTTCTTGTCCTTTTCGGACTCAGAATGAATATTCCATGTACATGTTAAGCTTTCCTAATTACAGCTTTTATCGATATCTATCGGTATATATATTTGCTGAATGCTATGCATAATTTGGTTACTACAAAGAATTACAGGGTATTCAAAAAGTTATTTTCAAAAGTATGCCCGAGTCAAAACCGGTTTTATGTGAAGTCACATCGAGTTGGATGGGAAAATCTGCAAAAAGTGTAGCATACTTTCTGCGTTGGGTACAAAAATCTCGTTTTTTGTGTTTTTATATATTTATTTATTATTATATGCGTGTAGCTCTTAACCCTACAGTTTATGGGTAATGACATTTTTTGCTGCCCGAATTTTTAAAGAGGGCCCTAAAGTCACAATATGAGTGGCTGAGCATGAGTAAGAAGTATTTCTTTCTGCTTTAGTTGGAAATAAATAAACCAGAAAACGAACAAAAGATTTCCTGTTTACATTTAAAAATCACACAGTTGGAATTCAGGGAGCGGTTCGCTTATATATAAATTAATTGAATCCTGGTGGCTTTTAGTAAAAAAAACCAGTTTGTTTCATTTGAATGTTTTATTAGGACTGTATTTATAAACTGTAACTTATCATAACTAAACCTCGGACTGCTGCTTCTGCTGATCGTCGCGACTTTGTCGCTGATGGTGTCAGTTATCCGTTGTGGGTCCCACGATGGTCTTGCCGTGAGATCCGCTGACGAGGCGCTTGTCCATGCGCTTTGGCTGTGATCGCAGGCTCATCATATTTCCGTTTGAGTCCCACGTTGCTGAAAGTGTGCTGACGATGCGCGCGTGTCTTATGGTATTTGTTAGAGTTCATTGACTTTGGTTATTCGTATTGTTGGCTTATTTATTCAGGTGCATTGCTTTTAGTTATTTGTAATAATTGGTGTTAACTGAGTCCCACGTTGCTGAAAGTGTGCTGACGATGCGCGCGTGTCTTATGGTATTTGTTAGAGTTCATTGACTTTGGTTATTCGTATTGTTGGCTTATTTATTCAGGTGCATTGCTTTTAGTTATTTGTAATAATTGGTGTTAACTTATATACATATGTATATTTATTTATATATATATATATATATATATATATATATATATATATACACATAAATTTACACTCAGATATGCACATTTGACTAAGACAACTTCAACTCACCCACAACTGTGTCAGTTGCATTAAATATTTATGTGTCTATATCTGTTTTTGTCTGCTACGGTTTATTATTTTTTATTTAGCGTTCTGCAGTTACATTTGCGAATTATTTAAGAGTTTTCTGTGAGCTGAAAACTTGTCTGCAGGACATTAGTCGCCATTCGCCATTCCAAGTCTCGCTGGGAATCTCTCTCGCATTTTAAATTGCTCGACGAGCGCAAAGAGAAAAATGAACAAATAAAAATATTGCAATCGAATAAGTTCGGTTACGAAATACCCTGTGTAGTTATAAATATATTCCCTTAAAAATTTTGCATGGAATTTTTCTCATTTCTTATAGCCGAAAGAATGCTGCTGAAGAGTTATTATTTTTTATTTAATATTTTCCTTCTGCATACAATTCCACAAAACCTATATACCCTTCGGTTTCTGCGTTGCCCGTCAATATATTGAGCGGAAGAATGCAATAATATCGAACAAAACAATACCAACTGAAAATAAATGGAGGCGTTGTATGAACTGCTATGTTTAATACTATGAGTAAAGTTACGCCAAATGTTTACAATACTTATACTATATATACCACTACTACTGCACTATATATACACATTACTTCAGGTATGTATACTATATATACTACTACTACACTATATAAAGTCTTTATGTTGTATTTTATGAGCTTAATTAAACGCCCGTCTTCCTCTTTTAAAGTTTGTGGTAGTTTATCTAATTTCATTGATGTTTTATCATGTAATTTTAAATTTATGTTAATTACAGTTCTTATCGATCATTGTATTAAGCGCGAAAATTATATTAATGAACATTCATGTTGAGCTAAGCTATATTAAACAGTGTATGTTGGATTGCATTGATGCTATGAACACTCTGCCTACTATAATATGTATATACTACACAATATGTACTATGTATACTATATTTATATATATTTCGCCATAGTCAGTGATGTTTGTATTGGCCTAAACATATTTTTCGATTGTCTAATGGGCCGCTTAATTTCTTCCGTTCGCATTCCTTGGCTTGTGTATGTTTTACTTTGTTTGGCATTTTGCAACACCAACAACAATGTTGTGCGCTGTGCAAAACGTGTAATGAATTTTTCCGCTGTACACAAAAGAAATGGACACAAAAACACAGAACGACGTAGAAGAAGCAGAAAATTCAGCTGCATTCCGCTTTTCCTTTTCTTTTTTTTGTGCTGCACTCACAAAGAGTGCTGCTGGCTAATTAATGTCATTGTTTTTGGACAGAGTTATTAAAAATGCATTTGGGGTGGACCAGAAACAATGAAAGGGAGGGTGGACCAAAACCATGTTGGCAAACACTTGCAAATATTTAACACAAGCTCTCAGCTCGCCCAAAACCCCTTCACATATATATATATAAACACATACATACATACATATGTATATATATATATATATATATATATGTGATATATATATATATATATATATGTATATATATATATATAAATTTATATATTATATATGTGTTTGATTTTCTTTGCTTTTACTTTCTTGAGCAAATAAGCCGAGAGCCGCATACAAAAAGGCTGTTTGCATACCAATTTCTATTGATTGTTTTTCTTGGTGCTCCACAGAAGAACGCACCCTGTGCCCCACCCTGTCCCCCTATCTACACTGTGTGTGTATGTCGAACAATGCAGCAAAGTATGCTAGGAATTTCCATTAAATTTGCTTTCGCTCTAAAACAAAAAACAAAGTTTCAATAAAATCGGTGAACTGCTAATGCTTAAAGCACTTCTCTCTATATGTGTATGCTTATATATGTAAATAACATAATGTTAATGTTTGCTTTTCTCAGCGACACTTTTGGACAAGCGGAGGAAATAACTTATTATGAACAAGTACGCGTAACTTAAATGTATAAAATAAAATAGTATATATATATATATATATATAAAATAAAATACACCAAATGAAAGTAACATTTTTTGATAGATCCGAGGGACTGTTATATATGTATACTCGTATAAATGCATATGTAATTCCAAGATCGGGCCAGAAAAAATATAGCGGAAAATTTGACTTGTACTTAATTCGAAAAATTGAAATAATTAAAATAAGCATATCGTGAGATATGGATCTTATGTTAATAATGCTAATAAGACAGGATCTCATTTTTATAAAGAACTAACACAACTAACATAAACAACTTGTGTTGTTATCTTTTTACAATAACAATTTAAATAAATTATTTAAATTATGTGGCCATTTAAGCTTATCTTAATTACAGTTGTTATAGATCTCCAATCGTGCATGCGAGATTGCATTGTGTTATTTGCTTACGCTGCCGACTACAATGCCAAAGATGGGGAGAGGGGTACAACTGTACACGCTTAATACCAACTTTCTAGGATTCCGGACAATTGTTTTGCAATTCATCAATCAGTTGTATTGGGTAGTCATCTTTCAATAATTACAATATAATTAAATTAGTTAAATACTGTGTTCTTTTTTCATTTGGCAATTTTAAGTTTTCGTTAATTATAGTTGTTATTGATCTGTATGTTAAATCGTGCTGTTAAATTGCACTGTGTTATTTGGTCAATGCTATGAATACGCTGCCGACTACATTGCAAAAGGCTATGAAAGCATAGATGGGGAGGGGCTGCACAGCAGCCCGGTCAATTACTTGCTTACAGCCCTTCACGAACCATTTCTAGTAAACCCTTTCGCAGTAATTTTTCTTTTCAGGCTGGCAACAAACAAATTCATTTTACGTTGGCTGGCGCCTTGAGTCTTGTGGCATTGCCTCTTCTTCAACGCTCGACGCTTGACTGCTGGTAATTATAATAAATAACAACTTTGTCCTGTTTACTTCATCATAATTAACATAATGGGACTTGAAGTACAAAGATGTTGACAGTAAACAAGAAAAATATGACAAGATTTTCATGTTGGCAACACCGTCTCGCTGCAGAAGACCAGCGTCGACAGCGACCGCAATGACGACTCGGCTTTCAAACTCTTTAACTGACGACGGCTGCAGCGCTGCTGCTTCTTCTTTTGCCTTTACTTCTCCTTCTCTCTTCACACTGACTGTTTGTATTGTCGTTGTCTTTGCTGTGGCGAGCATGTGTGTGTGAATGTACGTGTGTGTTACTGTTTGCCTTTTTGGCATCTGTCACAGCTTACTCAAAATACTGTTGCGCTGGCTGGCACTGCTTTATTTAATTATTGCGACTTCATTAACACTGTTTACCCTTCAAATGTGACGCAATGAAAGAAATGCTGCAAAAAGATAAAATTATTTCACTTTAATATGTAAAATACTACATGAAATATTTTTTTGTGTGTTTTTTTTAAATCTTCTCAAGTTTGATGGGAAAGGAGCAGTAACGAACTCAGCCAAATAACCGCAAAGCACTTTAAAATAATATAATCTTCTCTTCCACACTCTCTCCATTTCTATTTGGTATGCCATCAGTTTCTGCGTCAATGTTGACGTTGACTTTGACGGCCCAAAAAATACGACTTTAATATCCTCCTCACCATTTCTCTGTCTCTCTCTCTCTCTTTCTCTCTCTCTCTCTCTGACTCTCCATCCACCTCGATTGTCATCATGCGGCAGCCATCTGCTCGTGGCAATTTTGATGTTGTTGGGCGAACCTCGAACTGTACTCAATTCCCGAGGGAGTCATTTTGCTTTTTGTATTGTGGCTGTATTTTGTCTTTTTTTATATTATTTTTGTGTGTTGTGCAATGTGCAAATGTTGTTGCTGCTGCCTTTTCGTGTTTTACGGCACATTTAGGTTTTTTTTTTGCTGTTGCTGTTTGCCGGTTTTTTATTCAAATGAGAGTTGCATTATTTTACAAATTTACAAATTTGCTGACGCTCACATTAGTAGATATGTACTCGTATATATGTATGTACTCGTATATAAATATACGTAAGTACATGTACATATGCAATATATACATATGAAATGGTTGAACTTAAATTTCGACAAAGGGAAACCTTAAAATTCAGAAATATTTGCATAGTCTTAAAAACTAACTTTTTTCGCCAAGCGTTACTAGATCATTATTAAGGAACACTGTTAACGATCCGTTATCGATAGCAAGAGACTCAGCACGCGGGTGTATAGTGCTGAAATGTCACATAAGAAATAAAAGTGCGACGATTTCATTAAAAGGATTGGAAACATATATATTTTATTTGACCAAATTTAAGCAAGCAAAAATGCAACCACAATTAAAGTAGAGCTATCGAAAATAGATTTTTCCAGCGAAAAAATGGCAGCCGTGGTGAATAATTGTCTACAAAAATGAATCGGCGAACTATAGAAAAGTTAAGAAAATCTTGTAACATACAAGAAACCAACTTTGATAACTAAAGGGGTGAGTAGATTATTGTTTCCATTGTTATTCGAAATAAAAAGCGTGGCAGTTTGCATTGAGGCAGTGTATTGAAAAATAAATAAAATAGCAACTGAAATTCTTAATTAAAATACAGGTATGCGTTAAGAATACTTTTACCACATTCTTTAATGCAGTCCTACAAATGCTGCCGGTTCACATTAAAGGCTCTCTCTTTCATTCTTAACAGCTATTAACAGGGACTAAGTAATATTGAGTTAAATTTTAGGATTAGCTAAAGATTAAGCAATTATTACAGTACTACTATACTATTGCAGTTATTGAATTTTTGGTGTTTAGGAGCCCCTGTAACATGTGATTAATTTTGTTCGCATCGTCATGTTGTCTTTCATATGCATTTAATGTAGCATAGCTCAACGGTAATACAATAATTCCTGGAATAAAATATAATTAATAATAAGGAATATAATTTCTTATACTTATAAGCATGATATTAATTTGTTTATTCGTTTCCTCATATTGCAATCGATGTTGCCTTATCAATTGCTAAACTTAGCAAACGTAAACTTTATAGGTGAAAACTTTATGTCTATCTCCGGTTAAGAATGAGCCGAGGCAACCCAAATTGTTTCCATGTAATCAAAAGCATTTGTATAAGGGCTCCAAATGTTTCCAACAACACATACAAACTCACTCCCACAAACACACACGCACACACAGATACATAGACACAAACATGTTCGCACAGTTAGAAACATATACTTGTCTCGAGATGAGTTAGAAATATTCGTGCTTGGCTTGTTTTATGGGCACCATAAATGCCTGCCTCTCATTGCTGCAAAGTCGCACATTTATTTCCTTTTCGGCATTTGGCATTTGCGGTTACACAGTTTGTGGCAAGGGGAAATTAAAGCGTATTGCCTTAAAGCTGCTTCAGATGAGCGAAATCGAATAACTCTGCTTTATGTTCAATACGGATCGTACATACATATACCCAACTTTATGGCCAGCCTCACAATGTTTGTCCTTTGCTCCAAGAGCAGAAGGAGGCACAGGAGCCGAAGGAGCAGTCAACGCCTTGTGATAATAAACGCAAATGACTGCTACGGGAATATTTGGGTGAGCGAGTAGCAAAGCGACTGGCCGCTAGATGTCTGAGATGTCTGGGCTTGGGACCACAGCCAACGGCCGCAGAGCCACCCCAAGTTTAAAATGTAAGTACACTTAGAAAATAAAGTCGAGATAATTTCTAAATATTAGAAAAAAAAGTCAAAGAATTAGAAAGGGGCAAACGTTGTCGATTTTGAATATTTTTTCTTAGAAATATTTTCTATTATTAAACAAATTATTTCTAAAAAGTGAGTATGTAATGCAGAAGCAATTAATGAAATTTATTGGATCGGTTTGCATATTAATGAGAAGTCAAGAAAAGACAAATTAGATTTTTGTGAAAATACTTTCTGAAGTTACACTTGGCGAATTTACAGTTCGATATTTTTTCAGAGTGTATGTACTCGTTTATGTACGTACATGAAATTACAGTGATACATACATACATCCTTGTATACATACTTGTATATCATGTATTCAAACGTATTTTGAACGAGCAGCGAAATTATTTTTAAATTACAAAACATGAAAAACTTGAATCTTTAGGAAAGGAGCTCATTACGCATGCCAGCGTTTTGGGAATATGGAAATATGGCGGTAATATGGCAACGTCATTTGCAAAACTCAAAGTCGAGGATGAAATGGGCGTAAGTTGGATGAAGTTGCAGGAAACAGCAGAGCAAAAGACAAGGTAAACCAAAAAATGGGCATTGCTCGAAGGACGCGAGGCACACGATGTCGTCAGACAGCAGTCAAGCCGAGCTTGTCAGAGTCGTTGCCCCATAATGAGCAGCTAGGTGCCAGACAGGGATCTGGACTATGACTATGACTAGGACTACGACTACGAATAGGACTAGGAGAGAGCGCAGTGTTGCCACTTCATGTAAAAAGCTCGTTGATGTCTGTGCATGGTTTATGCATTAGCCTCTCGGCAAAGTAAACCTCAATCAAGCACGAAGTCAGCAGCAGCAGTAGCCGCAGCAGCAGCGACATCAGCAAAGGAGAAAGCAGACCAAGGAGTAAGGACACCAAGGAGACAAAGGAGACCTGGCGGCAGCAGTTTCATCCCTTTGGCCTGACGAGCACCATTAACGTCTTCAACTTTCTGTTAGTGAATATTTCAATTATTAATGCCGCCCACGCAGTACGAGCAACGCTCCTCGCCCCTCGCCCCCCTCGTTCGGCTTTCGTTGCTCCCTCTCTTGTACAACAACACATAAAAATGTAAAGCAGAGTAGTCTACTTGTCTTGAGTCAAGCCCACCATTACCTAGAAACTTTAAGCTGATGACACCGCAGCGAATGGGACAGGGACAGGGACAAGGGCAGGGACAGGCACTGGGACAGGGAGAGGGGCAGGGACTAAAACAGACATAGGAACCAGGTCGACAAGAATAAACGATAGAAGAAGCACAGGGAGCTTTTTGCTTCAGCGTCTGCTGAAAGCACGCTGTGCATTTTTCATTATATGCCTGCAATTGTGAGTAGCAAGCGTGTAGTTAATGCGCCTTAATGTAGCAATTAAACGCAGCAAAAAACCATCGTAATGAATTTTAAAAAATTTAACTAAAATTAAAATCGCCCTTAAAAGTTCTCGTTAAAAACTGGAAAGTTGTTCTTGATATTTTTATTTTTGAGAAATGCATTTCTAAAAAGTGAAAATGCAAACACTCGTTTTTAGAAAAATTCCTTTCTGAAATTCAAAAACAAGCGATGAAGTTTACTAGCTCGGGTTTTTTTTTAGTTTAGCTGTCGTCTGCACAAATTTAAGTATTTCCCAATGAATTTTTAAACTAAGAATTAAATCATTAAAAAACTAATGTTGATTAATAAAATAAGCAACATAAAAGTTAATTTTAGAGTTTTTAGCTTGAATTTAAGAAAAGAAAACCCTTGATTTTAGAAATATTATTTCTGAATAATAAAGTGAGTTAGAGTTAGTTTCCTGAGTGTACCAATGTTAAAAAATAAATATAAAATAAAAAATACGCCAAGTTTAGGGATTTCGGGTTTTCTGTCACAAATTTAATTTTGCATTTAAATATTTTGTAATTCTAATAAGGGTCCTTTGCTTGTCCGGACGTATTGAATTCGTAGATAGTACATAAATAGTCTATATATAAATTTATAATGTTTGATATATGCTGATTCCTTTAAACTTGGCACACAGAGAGTAATACGGCATCAATTGGGTGTGTGTGTTGCGGAATTCCAAATTCTAATCAGAGACTCGTGGAGTCAATATTCTTCATTAGTAGGCCCGGCGAATTTATTTCCATTGGTGCTCAGGTTAATTTTGACAAATGACTTCGATCTCTCTAATGTATTGGAGTAATTTACCAAAATTAATGCCCTAATTAATCAGACAACGTCCGCTGCGGCTTGGCCTGTTTTAAAGGCAGCCGAGTTGCTGCCTTTTATTTCATCAATGACCAGCTGTGTTTCTAGAAATCAGCTTTGCACAGTATGAGGGTCGCGATTCAGATTGGGGTTGTTATCCGCCTATATAATAATGGCCAGCATGTTTCACAACAAAAAAACAACAAATAAAAATGCGGCTTGGCTTCCTTGAGAAAGAGAGTTTAATCATCTTGTCTGTGTGCTCAACTGATAAGTATATGTGGCAGGTAAGAGATTTTCGAGATTTAATTGTGGTACATTTAATGCGTTAGGCCTTTGATTTAATGCCGACCGTGCTGTGAACTCTCATTTTGCTACACTCGGAAAAAAATCGCCCTGCATTTTAGAAGGCTAACTCATCTTAGTGTTTGAAAACCATGCGTTTTTCTTTCTTAATTTCTACGTAAATTGTTCTACAAATTTATAAAAACTATGTTTAATTTTTAGAGTGTTTTTTAGGAACTCTAAAATTATCTTTTTTTATTGCTTGTATTATTATTAATAAAATAGTACTTTAAGATTTAATCATTTAATTTAATTTTAAAAAAACTTACGATTTCTATTATTAAAAAAAGTATTCATTTCTAGATATTTGTTTCTTATACTTATTTTGACACTATTTCTAAAAAAAACAATGGCTACTTTAATTTTACGGCGATTTTCTAAAATTGAGGGCAATTTATTATCTGAGTGTACATATATATATATATATATATATATATGATATATATATATATATATATATATAAGTATGTACCTCTTGGTGCGTTCTAAATACAGTAACATATAAATTGAAAGCTTAAGGCAGAATACCCGTTTTGTTATTCAAGCCGCAATAAATACTTAATTATAGCCAAATTTAAGGGCAAAATCATAAAACGAGACGAACACACCTTCAAATTATTAAATCGAAATTCGTTCGCTAGACCAAAAAAAAAAAACGAATTTTATTGTTTAATTATGTCGTTAATAACACAATCATAAGTGCCTGGGCGGGTCTAATGCCTGCCTCCAAAAAGCAAAAAAAAAAAGAAAAAAGACCATACTCAATTGCTAACAAAAATATTTAGCAATTTCCGGCAGCAAGAGCGAATCGCTTATGCCATGCTGATAAATTCAAAATAATTTAATTTTGTTGTTACGCCGTGCTAACGACAACAATAGCAACAACAGCGTGGGGCATGCCACAGTCAGTGCCACAGCCATAGCTACAGCGAGTGCCTTCCGAGCCACATTATTTTCCACTTTGCCTATCGAGTTTTCATGAGACGCGCCAAAATGAAAATGGGCATAAATGTTCC
Source organism: Drosophila basisetae (assembly GCA_035041595.1). NCBI lineage: Eukaryota > Metazoa > Arthropoda > Insecta > Diptera > Drosophilidae > Drosophila > Drosophila basisetae. The sequence continues at coordinate 9,808,238 of JAWNLB010000123.1, read as the reverse complement.
TTAGCATTGACAAAATGTTTTGGCATGAACATGAAACCATATCGATATCCTTGATCTAAATTGTGCACAATTGCAAGCGATCAATAAAAAAACAAATACACTTGAACAAGTTTATTTCGCATTCCCAGACTCTAGACCAGGCCAATAAGGAACTGTTTTCTCTGTCAATTGGCCAACAACACTCGACATTCAACGAAAGCATTTCTTCTTCGCTTCAATGTGTTTTGGCATAATAATCAAAAACTCTATGATGCAGTTAACAAGTTATAAAAGTAATTATACCCTGAACACCCATTCAAAATGGGTAAAAAGGGTATAGTGGATTTGAGGGAGTATATGTAACAGGATGAGAAAAGAAAGAAGGGAGAAGAATATATTGTAGAACAAGAATTGAAGTCACCTAATAAACTAGATAGAGTCAGCAGTATAATGAGAAAGATTCCTCAATCCTAGCATCATAGCAGACTGCGTCGCCTTAGCCAGGCAAATCCTATTAAAATATGTTTTATAGTTGCAGGATATATCATTTGTGTAGGAATAGCGATTGCTGGAAGAGCTAAAGGAGAAGATGGGTACTCAATAAATTCAACAGCTTGCAGCTTATGATAATAATATTAACAGGGAGAAGGAGGTATCTTCTATAAAGTATATTTATGTTCTTAATCACAATCAATAGCCGAGTCCATATAGAGAATGTATGTGCTTGAGATTTAAAATTGGAATTTTGGTTATTATATTATATATTGATATATTGATATATATCGATTGCCGATAGCAATAAAAGACGCAATTTCAAAGGGAGAGGCTTCTAATATATATAATATATATTCATATATTATTGATCATCTTAACAAATTTCTCTATGATTGGACAGTAATCAAGTATTATCATATTGAACTAATTCAGAGTACGTCGTAGTCGAGAGCTCTCGGAACTATAGTATTTTTACTTGCTTTAATAAACAATTGTGTGAAAATAATTGCAGTTGTCTCTCTTCAAATTTTGAACTGTCGTGTCTGCAAATGCAAACGAACTTTTGGCAACAACTGCACGTTTGTTGGCCTTCCGTGTGGCCGAGTTGCAATTTCAGGACATTTCAGGCCATTTTGCGTACAGTTTGCATATTCTTTTAATTTCGCTATTTAATATTTAATGAGCTGCGCCAGTGCAAAAGGGACAGGAAGAGGCACAATTTGCGCACTGGGTTCACTGCGACACACGCTCATTACGCAAAAGTTGTGAATACATTTTCGAAGAGTGGCAAAATTTCCGCTGCAGTTGCTGTCTCAGCGACAATGGAACTGAGGTCTGAGGGAACTGTCCTAAGTAGCGGCGGCATTGAGTACCGACAGACTGCAAGTCTAATTGCTTAGTTTCAAAGTAAGCTCCCATGACCTGGCAGCGTGTTCCCTTCGGTTCTTCTTACTATACATACATACAGACAGACGAGCATATGCCGAGAACGAATCTTGATTGCAGAGTCCTGCCCTTAGCCCCGTGCCAACAATGGTGATGAAAAATGCCGTCGTAATAGTAGAGAAGACACTAGTTATTATGTTCCATTGAAATTGTATATTCCTCTCTTACCATCACACACACACACACAATGGGCGGCCGCCTGCTCGAGTTTTTACAAAAAATCATCCAGGATGTTGACAATGTCCTCGTTATTCTTTTTATACCCCAGGACCCCCATTCAAAATGGGTTAAAGGGAAAAGGGGCAGAAGGATGCAGCTCATCCGATCTGAAATAACAGCCGAGGCGTTATAGATATATCTAAGACACTATAGGAGCAAGATATTTGTAATTTGATATACACATATTTGCCTCCCTTCGTTTCGCGAATATCGATACATATGGATTTATTTAAGGGTACAGGCTTCTTAGTGATACGTATATATAATGAATTATATCATTTGCTATATTGTTTTACATTTTTGTGCCATTTAAAATGAGAGCACCTCCAGTCAAATTCCACTTTTATGAGGAAATATATTTAACATTTTTGCTTAGGGTATATCGTAGCCGAGTTCACTTAACGGTAGAATTCTTACTTGTTTGGTATGCGTAAGTCTGAATGTGAGTAGACCCAGTACTGGTGCCAAAAGCAACAATAGAACAACTTGAACTTTACAAACACGTTTGTTGTAAAGCTTGGTCATCTCTAACAATTTCTCAAATTTTCAACATATCTCGCGATCGTTAATTTCAGTTGAAAAAGTTAAATCTAAATAAATATTGTTAATAGTTGGATGCTAACAAGCTGATCTGACTACAATTGAAGAACATTCTTAGACTACTATCATTTTTCATTTTGAATTAGGCGCTTTTCTCTTATATTTTATGAGAACAATTAAATGCACATGTTTCTGATTTTATTTGTTTCTTTTTTTTTAAATTTTTATTTAATATCTTATAAAAATAATTGAACGAACATTTTACTCTTATTAATATTTGAATTATTTTATAAGAATAGTTTATCAAACTTGTGTCTTCTTCCATTTTTATACTCATTTCATTTACTTCATAACACTCTACAAATATGCTCGTATTCACAATTCCGGGTGAATTAAATTCTTTTAAAGTTATTTGCATTTTTAAGGCCACTGTTGCATTTGATACTTTAAATAAATTTGCAGTCAAAGACGCTTTAGACCTTTAGTTTTGGGTTCTCTCTAATGCAGCGTGGCTGCACTCTGCAATGTGCAATCGTCTCGAAAATTGAACGTCGATTTTCGACTCATTTCACGGAACACTTGAATTGGTTTGCTGGAAATCGCTGGGTCAGGAACAGCAGGAAAATTCCGAGTGCTGGTTAACTTGCTTTCTCTTTCTCCCGGAAGAGAGTTGCTTTAGCAGACTATTTTGCCAATTACGACCTTATAACTCATTAGCTACCCACTGAATCGTCATACGTAATTCAATTTATTATTCAGAAAGTATATTTTAAAAAATCACGGTTTTTCTTTTTTTAATTTCAGGATACAATTTTCCTGTCTAAAATCTAGGTTGTTGTTTCCATATGTCTTGAAGGAACTCCACTTCTTGTGGCTTATATTATTAATAAACATAAGTATTTTAAGATTTCACATATTCAAACATTTAAGATAGTTTATAAATTTATATAATTCAATTTGAGATAACTTATAATTTACGGAAATTTGACTGATAATATAATAATAATACAATATAGAAAAACATTTTATTTATTAGGGCGATTTAAATTTAAGAGCGGTTTACTAAAATTCAAGGCGATTTTTTTTTTTTGTTATGCTATGCTTAAACTTTAATTCTCAACTAGATGTGTTTTCCTTTTGGTTTCCAAATATGCACTTCAGTTGCAGATAACGCTGACTGGCTGTGGTCAAACCTCCTAATTGCGTGCCTTGTGGGTACCGCAATGCCGTCGACTCGATCCTGTCCAGTCCTATATACTGAAAGTGCTCTAGAAGCGTGCCAATTGCTATACAGTCAGTGCGCTTCACCCACTCTCCTCGTACCCACTTTTCGATGCCTCCTTGCAACCATTGAGTGGTCAGCGTATGTTGCAATTTCAGAATCGCTCAAGTTGTTACTGTTTTTGCGGTCGATTTTCCATTAAATCGAATCTCTACGGCTCTCGAATTGGCTTTGCGGTTATGTCGGCGGCTGCTTGATTCTTACGAGACAGAGCAAGAGAGAGAGAGAGAAAGAGAGAGAGAGAGAGAGAGACAGAAAGAGAGAGAGAGAGAGGGAGAGAGAGAGAGAGAAAGCATGTAATGGCCTAGGTCTTGTGGCTTTCAGCGTCAACTCTGTTTCAGGTAGTAAGTAGCAACCGCACTTCAATGTATATATTTTTGCAGCAAAGAACATTTTGGTGATGGGAAATTAAATGTAATTTAAAATAAAGAAATGCTTAAAAGATGCTTCAATCGCTTTGGATACATAGGACTATCGACTGTGGGCCAGATTTGACACGAATTGTCAATTTGCTTGTTGCTAGTTTATGAATTTGCAATTCTAGTTGGTTCCATTTTTGTTACCTGTTAAATATCGATTAAAAAGCGCCCTCATCTCTTCCGGGTTTTTTCTTCATTTTCTTCTTGCAGCTTCGTCGGAAATAAATATAGGGAGCTTGTCATGAGCACTTTATTTTGTATATGTTTATGTATTTAGGCATTGCATTAATATAGCATTAGCATACACTGTTTAACATAGAGATTGATAACACCTGTAACTAAAATAAGCTTACCATAAAGGCGCAATAAACTCATTCTTTTAGTTGAGACCGATTTGAGCAGTCGTCTATTTGAAGGGGGTGGCCAGATAAGGAAAGAAATACTCTTAAGCATTTCTTTATTTTTATTCTATAATTTTTTCTTTTATTATTTTAAATAGTTTTAATAGTTTTGCTTCAATAAAATTGTCAGATTCTATGTTGCGATAATTCTTTCATTCCTATGAAACTAATTATGCTAGTATACCAATTTTCCCACAACACTTTGAAGTGTACCAAATCCGTAATCAACCCTGCTTGTTGAGGGAGAGATGCTCACAGTTGTTTGGTTTTAACTCTATTCTGTGGTTTAGGCCGTGTGTGCAACGATGTGCAAAAATGTTCAATGATCAGCCAAACAAACTGAATATAGATGTGTGTAGCTAAAACACCCTGGATTTCTGCTTCAACCCTGATTTGCATTCATTGAAACCCTCTTGAACACAATTGAAAACACAAATTGCTTTTGCTTTTATAACACTTATGCGGCAGTGTATTATAATTGTGTAAGGGAGATGTTTCCGAATCGTCTGTCGGTCTGTTACAATCCAAATGAAACTGGAAATATATATTTCCTTAAGAGCCCAATCACGAAATTAATGCCATAACCAAATTAATGTCTGTTTAACCTTTCGAAATATGAGTTTAGATTTAGCCTTTGTTTGCCTAATGCTGATTACGAATTCGAAAACTTTATTTTTTTGTTGAGAAAAAAACGTTATACTTGATGTAATTGCTTATGCAGCACGCGAAATGATCGATTTGTGCCCCTTATATATTTATCAAAATGCAAAGCAGTCCAAAAAGCAAAATCAACAACAAGAACAACTGAAGGGAACTGAAAAGAGGCCACAGTGTCGGGATTTGAGTTCCTCTTTGGCAAAAGGCAGCGTCTATACATATATATATATACGAGTCGACCCTGTTTGTCGACCCTGTTCGGGGCACGGACAAGGTTCGTGGCAATAGGCAATATGCGTGCTGAATGCAAACAATGCGTTCGCTGCTAAATTAGAAAGAATGGCGTCATATGTCGCACAAGGTGGGGATGGCACACACACAGAAAACACGCAGAAGACACACAACACGCGTGAACTATAGGTGAGAAGCGACTTCTTCGTGTCTCCTTGTGGAACGTCAAAAAGTAGGCTATGAATTTTTGAATCTGCGATGATTTCACTGATCACAAGCAATTGCAGCTTACAATGAGAGATAAGTAACAACTGTAACTAACATAAGCTTAACATAAACGACGAACATAAGGTTAACATATGCGAGCAAATAAACAAATTATTTCTGTGGAAACAGAACTATACAGTCCCGTATTTGAAGATGTTGGGGAGATGAGTAAGGAAATACCCTAAAACAAAATCATAGTGTTTTCAGAAAATAACTCATATACTACCTATGAAGTTGACAATCTTCTTGCTGCTGTTTGACTTTAATATTATAAACTGAACCCATTGAAAATGAATGCAAGAATGGTTTAATAGTTTTATGCAAATGTATGTATTAGACAGAAGAAGGCATCTCAACCGAACCCATAAGGTATATACATTCTTGATCTGTAACAACAGCTGATTCGATATTTCCATGCCTGAGAGACTATAAGAGCAAGCACTTTAAGTTTGGAGTCACATTTTTAAAGGCAGAGGATTCCTATTGAAATATAATATACATTGACATATTATTGATGAACTGGACAAATGCCTGCCTTTTTTTTACTTCTCAAAACTCCGTTTCAGGCAATAAGAAATGAGAGCAATTCCAATCAAATATTTTCAAGTAACATTTTAAAGGAAATATATTTAATAGCCTTATAATTAAAATATTCTGTTTAACATAATATTGTCTTGTCTTCACACAATCGTCGGTTGGCCTCCAGGATTTTGTTAAGATTACCTCAACACACACACAGACAGAGAGAGAGAGAGAGGGACGCAACTAAGTGAAGCTTGTGCTTGCTTGTCGCACGTTTATGAACTTATTTGTATAGGCATGAAATGACATTTTAATGCCTCGTTATACTTTCATTAATGTCATTGTTGTTATTCTTATTATTGTTGTTGTTATTGTTGTCATCTTGGCATTATCCATTGCTTCACATTGGGCGCGTAACGCGCTGCAAGTGAGTTGCGGCGAGCGCTTTATAGTAACATGTAAAATCCATTTCTTTTGACATAAAGCACATAAATCTATATTTGATCCATTTCATTCTTTAGCTGAACACACACACACACACACCCTCACACATAAATAAAGGTGTAAAGTCATTTCCGTGGCTTCAGGATAGCTCCTGCCGTTTTCTACACGAACGCGTACGAGTGCTCGATTTGGTAATACCCTGTAAACATGATTCATTATCATAAAATCAGTTAAAAAGAAAAAACAAAAAACAAAAATGATTTGCATTTGAAAGCGTTTCTTTTATTTTTTTTGTTTTTTTCTTACTTATTTTCTAATTCGATCTCAATTTTAAATCAACATTTTCAACTTTGTGATGCTCAATGGAAAATTTGTCAAAGATAAATGTTAACTGGACAATTAAATCGGTTTGCATTTATAATTTTTAGAAAAGCATTTATTGAAAATATAACAAATTTGCAATATATGGAAAGCGTTTGAAATGTTCAGAAATTGTTTATTGCCATATTTCAGGTCGATTTTAGTTTTAAAAGAATATTCTCAATTTTGGTAAGATTTATTTGCCAGAGAGAAATGTTAGCTGGACAATTAAATCGATGCAAGGCTTGAGACGTAATAACCGCAAGCTCCAAATTTAAATGACATTAGCAATATTTGCTGATTTGCTGCAACGGCAACAGAATTTGCTTGTCTTCCGGCTGTTGTGCTGGGGCATGCCACGACACAAGTAATTGGTAGGTTGCAACTTAGTTGCAGAAGCTAAGCATCATGGTGATTCTGCTTGGCTTGTTCTATGATGATTTATTATATGGGTTTTGTTCTATTCCTGCAGTTTCTATTTAAGCGTATAGTTTTAATGCGAGTGTGTGTGGGTGTCTGTGTGTGTGTATTTATATGGGTATCTTTTGCAACTGTACACTTATAAAAAAAAATTGCCTCAATTTGCATTTCTAAATTTCATGGTGGATTTTTCTAAAATTTCGAAAAAGAAGTCTAATTTTGAGGGTGTTGCTTTCTATGTGTGTATATTAAAGAATTGTTTTATTTTTTTTCTGACTTATATAATTAATACAACTTTAATATACTCGTAAAAGCCGATTCAGTTTTTTTTTTTAACTGTAGACAACACGCCACACAGAAATGTGTTTACACACACGCATACACACTCGCATCAAGTACATATAATTGCAATTGCTATTGTTCATTTGCAAATACAATAATGCGCTCTCAGGAGCACAGACCAAGACATATACACACACACACACACACACAAAGAACTGAATGTTGGCTTGTTCTGCATTTGTGTTGGTGTCAGTTGCAATAATTATGCAGAGCAAGCAGCAAAGCGTTTATTGCATTTGACATTGTTGCAAAAGTTAAACTGTCTGTGGCCACATCAACTTGTAACTTGTTCTCTATTTATGTGCACAATGCTTGTGCAGTTCAATCCAAGTTAAATTATTACTTGAATGTGCCATTATCATCATCATCAACAACTGAAAGTGTTTTCGAATACTTTCTGGGTATGCTTGAGACGTAATCCCTTCTCTATATTGGAGAAGGATTATTATCAATATCATTGAGCAAATAACACAATGTAACATACTGGGTAAAGAGATCGGTAAGAACTGTAACTAAGCTTTACGACTATAAATCGGTTAAACAAGTTATCGATAATGAAAAACTACTTAAAAAAACAGTGTAAAACAGGTCGACATTTTTGGGAGCGGAATGTTAGTGTAGACTGTTAAATCACTGTTAACCTGTGTGGGTTCTGTCCATAGCTCTACAGCGGGATCAAAATAATGTATTTGATTATTAAACCATAAAGCCAAGTGAAATCTGCTAGTTCGAAATGGTAAATATAAAGTGTGTGAAAAATATTTTAAGTTATTTTATTCATGAATATAAAATATAACTTATAAAGGACGTAGAGGCGAGGCAACCAATACAAATATTTGTATATATGTACATAAATATGTTTTTATTTGTTTTAATTATTTCTGCTGTAAAATGATGTTAGCAAGCAAACATTGGCTGAATTATCAAATTTAATGCATCTCGAAACTAAAATATCAATCATAAAATAGTTAGTATATATTTCGAATTTGACAAAATTTCAAGTTATTAAATTATTTTCAGGCATGGCTTCAAAGCAACTTATTATGACCACAATGAACAAAAAGAGCAGTGTGCAACAACACCCAACAAAGGGCAATGGTCACAGAAGTCTGATCTGCAACAAGGGGCAGCGAAAATTGAAGAAGCAGCACTTTTCCAATACAGTCAAACGTTGCAAACATTTGCCTATCAATCAGCGTGTCTGGCGCAGAGTAATTGTGTTGCCAAAGGCAAAGTTACCGTTACCCCGTCTTTTTTGCACAGATCGAAAAACGGGTCTACCCGTTGACTACGAGCGCAGGGTATCCCGCATAATGCACTATGTGAATCCCCAATTATCAAAGAGTCCTTGTACCGAACATCTCATGGAGAAACTGCTCGCGGGCACACTAACTGACTTTCTGGAGAACTGCTGCTGCACTTCGAGTTGTCCGCAATATCTTAATAATCAATTGCGCTCCATTTTCAAGGGCAGAAAATTCAGTCAACAAGATGAGCTCAGTTATAACGACGAATTGAGTCAGTTTCACTGTGTTTGGTAAACAATTTGACTCTGACTTTAATTAGTTAATCGTTAATTTTTTCTTTAATAACCTATGATGCAATTTCCTTAGCAAACGTGGTTCAGTTATTCCAGAGCCACCGTCTCCCACCTATAAGAGCAAATTTAATTACAACAGCCTTATGATATACAGCCAGTAACCCAAATGAACCCAAATACCGCTGGCTGGATTAGATTGTTAAGCAGCTTCACTTTTATCTTTAGAATTATTCAGGTTAATTCATTTTCGAGTGTACTTTTTGTTTGTTATTATATTTAATATGTATGTACTATATGCTTGTATATATGTGTGTAATCCCAACTTTTTTTTGGTAGTCTTACAACATATGTTTCATATCTGTAATGTTTTCGTAATCGCATTAAGCACGTTCAAATAACCCTTTAAAAATGGGTAACAAGCCGAAGGAAGAAGGAATGGAAAGAACGATATCTTGACAGGACATGGTGAACTAAGAAGTGAAAACGCCTAACTAAGGAAAAATGTTTTGAACTCAACGAAGATCCTTGCCTTCATACAGGAATTAACATTGAGGGAAAGCTATAGGCTCAGAGGTGGCAAAATAAATCCAACAGGTCTAACAAGTACATGAAGCACTTCATGAATACTAATAACAGGCATCAGGAAGTATCCACATTTCACGAATATCGATATATATCGATTTCCCATAGCAATAATAGCCACGTTCTAAGGAAAAAGTCTCTTCAATGACATATAATATACCTTGACATATTACTTTTCAGTTTCACTAATTTCATCAAGACCGGATATGAAACACCCAAGTTACAGTCGAATATGTGTTCTCAAATTTATCTCATTTTCACTTGTATTTTCTTCATGTGAAAATGCGCTGAGATTATGTTTAGTTTTTAGTCCAGCAATTAGGGCCCGTGGTCAACAGGGATACGCTTCATTCACATTATTCCAAAGTGCTGTGAGGCAACTCACTCTCACTCCCTCTTTCTCTCTCTCCTTCTATCTCTCATTTTGCTGGTCCTTTCCCGAACAGAGCGCCAGCTAAAAATCCAGCTGCGACGCATAGATGTCAATGATTCTGACAAGTGCACTTGATCTGCTTTGGCGTACTCCCAACCCTTGATTGGGAACGTTGGAGGGATGGAATGGAATACGGATGGGGGAATGGACGGGAGAGCCACTTGAGCCGAGTTGACAGGCCGTGGCAAAAGAGCGCGCATTTAACATTGTCTGAACAAGTGGCATTGTAGAGCACTCGAACGATTCCGCAACGCCAATATATCTGCCACTAACTACATTGCACAGATCGGCTCTCGATCTGGATAAGAATCGGGATGGGAACGGAGATAGGTGTGGAACTTGGTGTGGCTATGGGTGTTTTGCGTACGCCAGACAACTCGGTTAAGCATTGGGCAAATATGCCAAGTGCCGCCAGCCAACATTTTCTGCACACTAATTTAAACAGCAACCCTGCATTTTTAAGCAACAATTTCGTCATATTTTTTAATGATTTTCTACATATTTAATGCGCATCTATACTATCTGTCCTATGTAATCAGTGTACCCCGTTTTTACGAGCATAAAATGCTAATCTTCCAGCCAATTAATGAAAGTTTAATTTGGTATTCGCAAAAGCTAAAAAAAAAAAACAGCTGACAAGCTTGCGTTTCTTAAAAAAAATGATTTTAAATTTCATGGCTTTAGAAATTGTGAACGCCAGTTAACAATTTTAACTAACCTCAGCCGATTACATACCATTGCACGAATTCATTGTACCCTTTTTATTTATAATGGCATAATTACAATCTCAAAAAGTGCGAGTAAGGATGGGTTCAAAATCTTGATCTGTACTTTAAAAAAGCCAGGGCTCTTTGGCTTTACAATAATACCACATTTAAAGTTGGAAACGTATTTCGGGTCTTTATGGATAGGTAAACATTTTTCAAAGCCAGAACTTTCTCAAACAATATCCAATTTTTAATATGAAGGACTTGTTAATCATGATCTGAGTTCTAGATTAGTTCTAGTTCCAATATTTACTTATACCGTGCCTAGTAAAATTTTTCACATCTAGAATTTTGTCATTTTGCAAAGTTATTTATATATTTGTTATAGAAATGCAGCATATATGATGGCTTGTTCGCTAGATTTATTCCTTGTTAAAAATTCAGCTGGCAAATTCTACGGCCACGCAAACAGAGCTCACAAATGGACTGCCTGAAGCAGGCGGGCATGCTCGCAATTATTATCAACGAGGCCGGCAAGCGAAATACTCGTATTAAAGTGACTAATTAGAAGGGTGCTCAGTGTTGGTTTCAAGCCAGTTGAATATATTTTTGGCAGTCAGTGGGGACCTCAACTCTGTATAAGCGCATAACAAATTTTTGAGTGGCCCGGTACTTTATATTCTCAGTTTATTTATACGAGTTCTCCTTGGTGCCTTTTGATAGCTCTAGCTCTTATTAATATTTGCAAGCAGCATGTGATCCGCTGAGATATACTCCTCATACTACTTAAGTACTTGATACTTCACATTCTGAGCTCTGTTAATTAATCTGACGAAGTGGTAGGTCAGACAACTAAGACCATCTTTTCTTTTTCTAACTCACATTTGCCTTGCCTTACTTTTAACGCACTTGTCAAAACTCAATTACTAAAAAAAAAGAACCCCAAAAATGTAGATAATCACCATTAAATGAAAATCTCCCTTAAATTATAAAGTTTTTCGTTTTCTGAAAAATGGTTTCTAAATATAAGAACACACATTATAATAATTATATGGGAATGCTTTAAAATTACATTCAAGAAACTTTCTTTTTATTTAAGGTCGATTTTGTCAAAGTGAAAGCGGTTTTTTTTTGAGTGTACATAGTATTTGTTCCAGTGGATTTGGATTAGTGATAACAATTCAGAAACAACAGCTATACACTTCTTAGCTTGTCTACAAGTCCATCTTTGTTTGAAGTTTTCTTTTCTTTCTTTTTTTGTTCCATAACTTTTGTATTTGACTTTTCATCTCGATTTCTTTCCGGGATGCGACTGGCCATTGTTAAGCACTTCAGTTGCCCAACTCATCTGGTTTTGATTTTTGTCTGTTTATCATTTGACTTGCTTACCGGGCGCCCTTTTGTTTATTACCACTGGTGGTGGTGTTGACGTATATCTTAGGCATCATCCCGGGCAGTGGTTGTAATGCTGATGACTGCCACTTGAAATTTGTTACGCATTTTCAGCTGACGTCACTGGTTCGATTTTTTTTATTTATTTTTTTTTTGTGCTGCTCTTCCGGTGTCATGGTAAATAAACAAAGCAAAGGTAATCGCATCAGCTTTTCCAGCATTCAGCATTTTTCAGCTCCTCATCATGGTCAGCATTGTTCCACTGCGCATAACCCCATGCCCCATGCCCATCCCACGTGCCACTTGCCCCATGGCCCAGGGTCAGTTCCCAGTGGTTTCCCTGTGTTGGTGTCGCTGCTATCGATGCTGCTTTTGACGTGCGACAATATTGAGATATCGTCTCAAGTGTAAATTGTTATTGACACTTTGCCCACCCAGCAACAGCAACAACAGCAGCAACAGCAGTACCATCAACGTCAATGCCACACAATAATCCCCCCCTTTCTCAATCACAACATTCGTGCCCCTCTCATTCCCTCTCTCTTCTAAAACAGGCAGCATTTTTCTTTGCTGGCGCTGTTGCTTGTTTGTTTGAACATTTGTTTAGTTTTGTGCATTTGATCGGGAAATGCCTGCCTCTCCTTTTACTCCCAACAACTTTTACCATAAATTAAAAAATCCCCAAAAGCTACATTTGGTGTATACAATAATAATAATGATGTCGACAATCGTCTTAGATAAGTTAGAATGAAATAACGTGATTCGTACGGCCACAAGCACAAACTCAAAAATGATAAATGATGAGCAAAATTGGCGTGACTACAACTTGGTGCTGAAATTATCATTGACTACACTCAAAAAGAAAATTCGCTTTGGCGCCGTATAGCTCTAACATTCGATTTTTTTGGTACTTTTGGCTTTGCACTGATCGACTCTCTAAGGTAAAACTCTCACATAAAAGCCGAGCCAGTAAATTTCAAGATTTGTTTTTTGATTTTAGAAAATCCTTTTTCCGGAAAATAAGAATTTGCTTTCTGCCTTTTAAAAATGCATTTCTTCATAACAGACAACTGAAACGCATATTTTTGATATTGTCGATTAGGATATGCATTTTTAATTATTCGAATTATTATTTTTGTTTGTTTAGAAATAATTTCCAAAAACAAGGAAAAGTTTCGAGTTTTCAAGCGATTTTCTAAAATTAAGGGCAATTTTTTGCAAAGTGTAGCCATTCACATAGGTGCCATTTTTTCGAAAATACAAATATACATTTGTGTATAAACCGTGAAGGTCGTTTAGTCAGTCAAAGAGCGCGGAGCGAAGCAGCGCGGTCACCTCTCTTCACCACACCTCCGTTCAGCTCCGCTCAACTCAACGAGCCAGTGAAGTGTGCTGTTTAACTTCGGTTTGGGGCCTTTCTGGCCAGTGGCATTGGCGTTCATTTGGTTCGTTGTGCTTTATTCATTAGCTGGTTTCCGTTTCCGCTTCATTCAATTCTCTTGATGCCTTCACTGCGACTGACTTAATGCCATTGACGTGGCCGTTGCTCTGAATGTGAGTGTTGCTTGCTACAAATGGTGCCCCCATCTTCCTATCCTTCCCCTTCTTCTTGTTTATTTATTTCTATGAAGCCCAATACAGTTTTGTGCTTCTGCGTTTTCTTTTTTGAGGGAAGCCTGGTCTCAGACTACTTCGCAATTCATTTTCAATTTATCTTGCCTAATATCGACATGCTTTTAGGTCTCGCCTTCTCTCCTAACTGGCTTAACTGGCTGACGGAATGAAACGGGACTAAAACTGAACCAAGGATTGCCGTCGGATGTTACTCCCACTGGCTCTGTTTTACACTCTGTTAGCCTGTGTAGCTCTATGTCGGCCATTGACTTACGCAGACAGACATACAGACAGACAGACAGAGTCGCACTCAGTCGCCTCGCCAAGGATATGTGTGGTAGATTTTTTGCCTTTTCTCTTGGTTTTACTTTGAACGGTAAAGCTGATGTATTCCTTTTGGGATTATCGTCTTCTCGCGCATTACTAAAACGTTAATAATTAATTAGAATAGCTTTAAATTCAAACAGAACGCACACACTCATAATGTGTGTGTGTTATGCAAATGTCTTCAATTGTATTTGTTTTCGCTTCTGCTGGGCTGCCAAATATAAGTAACATTGTCCAGCTACGAAAGTTTACCTCATATCATCGCACCGCCATTTAAATTAGAGGTTTGCTGTTGTCTGCCGAGTAGAATCGAGTAGCTTAGTGGGAAGTCGAATTGATATCAAGTCGCTGGTGTTTTCAAATTAAATTACATCAATTGATAAACTATCAAAGTGGCATCTTAAAGCACTAATGTGTAAATATAAAAAAAACAGCCTGAGAAGCAAACATAATTCTTCTAAATATTAATAAAATTAAAAAAAATAAATACCTTAATTCTTAGAAATATACTTTCTGAATAATAAGGTGTGTTACGCTTGGCGAATTTCTCACAATTCAGTTCAGCTCATTCTCTGAGTGAAGCACCAACGTCGTTGCATGTAAGAACATTTAAAATTTAAACGAGTTGTTGATAATATGTTTGCTCATACTTTGGAGTGCCCCATTGGGATGCACTACTGCTGACAAGGACACATTCGGGTATGTATAGAAACAAAAGTCTGGTCAAAGTGAGAATAGGTCTGCATTCATTTATTAACATGAGCGCCATGGAAATCGACTGCCAGTCCGTCAGTCAGATAGATAGATAGACAACCAGCTGTCTGTTCAGTTGTGGGTATTTTCTCTGCACCCTCTGTTGGCACCAGCATCACTTTTCTCTGGCACTGCAAACTGCTTACTTAATTTCTTTTTCTTTTTTGGCTTCCAACTTTTTCTCTTTTTGCGGCTGTTGCTCGCGTTTGCGATATTTTCGTATGCGGCGACGTTGCCAAAAATTCACATGCCAATACTTTCACTTCTCTCTGTGTATATAACACTTTATATACATATGAATATATATACTCATACGATTTATGTTACTGTTTTTTCTTTTCCTTGCTGCCGTGGTGTTTGTAAAATCTGCAGATTATTGTGCTCGTCATGACCTGCGTTCAGCAGATTCCAATATTCCATGCCAAATTTTACACTCGAATGCAGAAAGTATTTTATGTTGTTTTTTTTTTTGTCATTTATTCAACTCATGATTTTTTTTAACCATTTACATTGTGTCTGCCAGCGATCAGATTTGGGTAACGCGTTGCCAGCAAAGGTCTATTCAAATCATGACATTTTTTGATAGTTGAGGATATTTCACGGTACATTTGTTCAGGTCAAGATCAAAACAAAATATGAATTAAATAAAATGCGAAAAATGTAAATAAATTTGTTTTTTGTGTTTATTTATTATGTAGTAGTATATAAATACTTTGCAAATATCTGCTGCTTGACTTAACTTAATTTGCTGAGCATTTTAGCATATTCTGCTTGTGCTTGCACAACAGTTACTGGTTACTTATGTCAAACCCTGAATTATCCGATTCCTTTTTATGCCTCGAACCCACTGAAAATAAGTAAAAATATAATGGGTATAATGGTGTTGTGGAAGAATATGCAACAGGCAGAAGGAAGCATTTCTTCTGACAACATAAAATATATATATTCTTAATCAGCAACAACAGCTGAGTTGATATAGCAATGGATTAATGACTATACGAGTTAGAGTCATCAAAGTTATCGTATATGCCGCGTGGACAAAGTTGATTTAATTTAATCCATAACTGTCACCGCTTTGATAATATCCATAGATAACGATTTTCTATAGCAATAAAAGCCAACATTCTTAAGGCAGACCTTCGACTTGATTTATAATATACCTTGAAATATTATTGATCAACTGGAAAAACTTCAATATCTGATAAGAATCACCCTAGTTATAGTAGAAACCCTATTATCGAATTGATCTCATTACAATCAGCAAGCATTTCCTGAAGGTTTTTTTTAGAGTGCTTCTTAAAGTGAAATTTGACAAACTAAAACAAAAATATATTTAACAGCTGGCTGAAGGGTATATGGCAGTCGAGCTCATTCGACTATAGTATTCTCACTTATTGGGTTTGGTTACGTACATATGTCAAAGTCTGACGTATCCGATTCTTTTTTACTTCTTGTATGTGGATCACGTAGTCATTCGATTAATACGAAACGCAAATGAACATTTCTCGAACTGTCTAAATAAGAAGGTGTGACAGTTGCCCAACCATGTTTGCAAACAACCAAGTATCTATCTCATTTGTAGAATAGCTATGCGTTAATATATGTTTAAAAATAACACACGCGACGTTAAGTTTGAGAGCAAAGAGTTTATCAATAGTACTTGCAAGCTGTATATTAAAGTTAGAGCTTTGTGCACTGAGAAACAAGAAAAGAAAGAAAGGAATAATTTCTAAATATACAAATGTCATTTTAATAAAAATACTTTCCAAAATAAAATGACAAGTTAGAAATTTACAGAATGTGTATAATAACTATGGAAAAAAAAAACTCTCACATGTAACGTTAAATTGAGTAACGAGCTTATGAATAATTTTGAACTTTATTTCCAAGAACCAGAAATATGGGTAGCATTAAGAATTAGAGCTTCTTTTGTGGTTGGTTTTGTTAGCATAACTTTTGTTGAGCTTAACTCAACTGACCGCTTGCAACTATGTTGATATCTGTGTAGGTTTGGTTCGCATCTGCTTTTATTATATTTTCTCGTTGTATATATACTATTTCAATTTTGTAAAGTTTTCGCCTGTCGCCTTTTTGGCATTGTCTGGGTGTCTTCGTGTTCTCGTATCTGTGCGTGGACAGTCAGTGTTGGCCATAATAGAATTATTTGTATTAAATTGTGGCGAGCAATAAATGAAATTGAAGCAGATCTTTCAACATCATTACCACTCTAACTAACACTAACACAATTGTATATACTTACAGTATGATGCTTTTATTCGACGAGAAAGCGCTTCAAATTAAATTAAAACTTGGGTTTCCTTCTTCTTCTTCGGATTCACCCTTGATTTTGCTATTTATTGTAGCTATTTTTGAGTTTGGCACTCGCTTTGATGTTGCTTGTTTGTTTGTTGTTGTTTGCTGCTGTTGTTGGGCTAAAAAGCGCTTATCTGGACCACAAACACTTTTTGGCCTTAAGCACTGAAAACAAGGGGTAAACTTTAAGCAACTCACTCAACTCTCTGCGTAAGTTGAAGGTGCGTTTATTTTAATGCCTGGTGCCTTGTGCCTGGTGTCTGGTGTCTGTTGATAAATATGAGTTTAAGTGCAGGTGCTTTGCCATTTGTCAGAAGCTCTCTCGATACGCTTCACAGATTTCAATGCAGCGGCGACAATTGATGCCACAGCGACGTGGCACAAAAATCATTTTCTAGCTGCGATTTGAAGAAGCGCTTGGTATGGGGACTACGTCCCCGGTTTTGCACTTGCTGACTGCCGATTCCTAACTGTTGACAAAGATAGATGGCTCAGTCAGTGAGTGCATTACAAACAAGATACAAATCTCTAGCCAGACGCTCGACGTTCAGATGCCCTGCTTGCAAAAATAATCAAATATGTTCGCTTAACGAGCCCAAATATAACTGTCAGACAGAGGGACTCAACTGAATCATATACTTAGAAAAAAAAAAAAAATGCCGTGAATTTTAGAAATTCGCAAAGGGTAACTCATCTTATTTTTCAAAAAAAATATTTCTAAGAATCACGGATTTTCCTTTCTTGATTCCAAGGAAGAAGTTAGAAGTTATATAGGACAAACCCATATTTTTGCCGATTTAGGACAAGCCATTCTTTCTTTTCGTAATTTAAAAATTATTTATTTCTAGTACTGACATCATATTTTAATCGTTGGATGCGTCTGCTGTGTAAAAAGAGCTGAGAAGGCGTTGCATACTTTTGTGGGCTGTGTTTTGGTGTACAAAAAACTTGGCGCCATCGCAGTTAACTGTATTGTTGTAATTTTTCAATCTTCACTCATTTTTCTATGCTCTTTTGTCAATTGATTTATTGAGCTATTACAGTCAAGAAGATTTCGTTTTTTTAGTTGCTCACAATTATTTCAATTTCTTTGATCTAGCAGCTAATATTGCTTGGTATTTCGTGCGTGAATCGAAAGCAAACAGCCGAGCTTGCAATTGATTTGGTGTTCGCTGCAAAGTTTTTGAGGTGTTCTGATATACAAATCGAAAACACAAATTGTACATTTGCTCAGGATACACAAACGCACACACACACACACTCAATCTACTCACAATGCGTACAAGAAAATTTGGGTTTCCATCAGCGCAACTAAAACGAGCTGCAGAAAATAGGTTCGTATTTTAAGATGAACTCTCGACACTTATTCGCGGCTGTCAGTTTTTGGTCTGCATTCAGTTAAGTGCATTTTGAAGTTGCACTATGTGTGTTTACTGTTCCCAATTCTCTAATTCTCTAGCAGAGCAAGCGCAGAGCAATTTCTACGAATGTCTCAGTTTTTCTGTGGCTTACACGCTCACGTCAATTTACTTAAGTGCTCGTTCCAGTTTTTTTTTAGATCTCTATATGGAACACTCTTAGGTCACTCTTGCTTTTGACAATAGGTAAAGGTCAATTGTCAAACCGAAATGAATTTAGGTGCCAACTCCGATTCTGGTTGTAAAGTATACAAATTTCGGCTAAGATTTTGGTATTTTTCCAGTTATTCGGTTACGTACTGGTACTTAAAAATTTTTAAATTTTAAAAAATAAAAAAATTTAAATAAATAAAAGTATAAGCTGTAGAATACTCTGATATATTTTAAAAAATACACCAATTTGACATATACATATATCATATAGCTCGGTGAGTTTTTAAATGGAAATTGAGGTGTCAACTGGTGAACTGAGGACTGCCATTATTTGTTATCTTCAGCGTGCATAAAGTAGCCTAAACCTAAACGTAAAAATTAAAACGAAGTATCTCCGATCCAATAAAGCATATATATTCCATAACAGCATCTCTAGCCGAGTCGATTTAGACTGATCTTAGGGACTAGACGAGTTAAAGACTTTTGGCAATTGAGAACATAAATTTCCATATACGAATTTGAGTACAGAGATATTCTCATAAGTAACGGGATGATGTTCCACTACAATGCTTTGGTTCCGATATAGTCTTTTCAGTTCCTTCATGTGAGTTTTACAAAAATGTAAAATTTAGGTTTTAATTCTGATTTTTATTTAAATTCTAATTACACCCTAGATTCAAGTAATTTTCTTAATGGTTACGCTTAAAAATTTATATTAAGTCATATTATTTACATATTCCGTTTTCTCCTCCGTTATTGATAGACATGTTTATTTCAACTTGTTAATGGTTATTACTATGTACATTATTATGTAACATTCTTAATCTTTTAAACTAATCTTGAGAATCAATCCAAACTACTGGTCATGAATACATCGTTGCATTAAACTAATTTCAAACACCAATTGTGAGTACTTATTGTGAATACATCATTGCATCGATTATATATGTATATGTTTATACAAAAAAGGCGTTGTTTTGTGGCCCCAAAAGCCAATGTTTAAAAGAGGGGCGACCATCAGACGGTTCAGTGTATTAACGACCACAATAAAGCATGTAAGTAGATTAAATCCAACCACCCATTAAATTTCAAGTACATCATGTCAAGCAGTGGACAGGAGAGAAGTGGGGAGGAGCACACAGCTCCACATTGACCACGAAAACCTCAAAAACATGTTTTTTGAGTAGGGTCAGCAAAGAGCACAGCTTTGCCAGCTGTATTGATAGGCCCTAATCAAATAAATTGTCATAATCTCGTCCTGAATAATGGCTGGGTCTATCTATCTATCGATTCGAGTTAAGATTCAATGTGGCATAATAATATCAAAGAGCTTGAATTGCTACACGCTTTAAAATATAAAAAATTAAAAATAAAAAATAATAATAAATATTAATAAAAATAAAAATAATAAGAAAATGTTTGTTCATTACAGACAGTCAGCCAGTCAGCCACTTTTTTTCATTGCTGACCTGCGTGCAGAAAAAAATTCATTGGTAATAATAAAAAAATAATAATAGAAAATAATATTAAAAAAATATTTTAAAAAAGAGTTTATTGCAGTCAGGACGCAACCACTTTCTGCGTGGAAAAAAAGAAGAAAAACTGGTCAACAGCAGTTTTAACCAAAAGCTGGGTTTCCAGGACTTTCGCCAAATGTCCTTAGCCGCAAATACTACGCGAACTGAGAACTGAAATGAAACCGTATAGATGCCGTCTAAATCGTGCAAGCCACAAATGCTGCTTGCGCTGAGTGTATCAGTTATTTAATATGGGTCAAGTTGTTTTTGCCAATAAGTATATTAGCTAACAAAAATTAAAAACGAATTGTACAGGCGGAAACCACGAACAATAAGCAGGTAAGTAAATACCAAAAAGCACTTCAAGTTACTGTTTCTACTGGGCGGGCTTTATGAAATACACAATGGTTGCCAATTGGAAAAATCGATTTTTACTGCTTCTTGTCGTACGCTCCAGTCGGCTTTTCGCTTGCCACCTTATTTAAATTTATGTTTTTTCTCTGCCTTGTTTTCTCCGACACCATTATAAACACTTGGGTATCGTAGTGGCACAACCAACACACTAGACCATCATCTACTATGTTTACTTAATTGAAACTCAAATATTTCTTGACATGCTGAATGAGCAGTTTTACGGGACACTCAGAAAAAACAGCGACCTGAATTAAGAAATTTGCCACGGGTAATTCACCTTTGTTATTCAGATAACTTGTGTTTTTCTTTTCTTAATTTCATGGTACCTTTATCTACAGTTTAGAAAGAATATGTCTAATTATTTAATAATTAAGAAATATATTTCTGCAAAATGAAAAGAATAAGCGATTTGAGTTCGCACAACCTATATTTTCAATGCGCCTATGGTGTGTGTGTGCTTGTTTGCTTTTTTTGGGTTAAGTATGGCATTTATATATAAGGAAAGAGAAAGAGATAGAGCAGATAGGTTGTAATACGATATACAAATGGACTTTATCCGAAAATAAGCCCTGCAGACAACAAAGCAACTAAGACGGAGAAGTTCCTTAGAAATGCTAGCCTTTTAAAGCCACGTATCGAAATATTTCAGAGACTTATAATATCTAATTGTGTAAAATGATAACAGAATTGTAGACTGATGAAAAGTACACAAGGTAATCAGTTATAGACGCAAATCATTCTGGGCTTAATAAGTGAGTCATTTATATTTAGAGATGCGAGCTTCATAATTGAGTAATTTCGAATTGAGTAATTTATAATTGAGTAATTTATATATGTAAATGGATTATATTATTTATCTTAGCTTATTACGGAAAAAACCCAAATACGAGTAGATTATTTATCCTTGCATATTGTCAATATCATTTCAATCAATAGAATTAATTAATTCCCAACAGTTGAGCTATTTTAAAAGGAATTGAATTCCGTACACACGTTCAAGGGTTTTGTGTGTGTTAAATTCAAATCGGACAAACGATTAAGTGTGCACAATTCAAAGCGCATAATGACTAAAACTTAGGTCGGTCATGGATACGGAAATTGAACTGCACTTAGGCAGGCAAGGAGTAAAGGAAGCAATTTTCCCTATGTCTGAATTTGCACAAAGCTCTTGGATGATAAACATGACACTTGGGAGGGAATTGCAGAGAATGTAAGAACAATAGTTGGATTGTCCACAGATAGTGTTGCAATTAGAATGAGAGCACAATTGCTCAAATTCCCACATAAAATGCAAATTCAAATAAGTTATCGTTTACCAGAATTGCTTCTTTAAATACTCGTAAATGTTTTTTTTTTTTGAGAAAATATTTGAATAAGGGCAAGCAACAAAAAAAACTGTCGCAAAATATTTAAAATGCATTTCAGAAGCGATTTGTTTTGTGGCCACCACCACCAAAGAAATTTCTGCCGTAAAACAGGGATAGGAACAGGAACAAGAGGAAAGAAGCAAGTCAGTGTCCCACTTGGAATTGTATCGTTGGCACACACCAAAAGCATTTTTAGATTTGTGCATATCCGTTTCCGGCATACGGTCGACTGCATCCGGCCTGCAAAACTATGCTCGCTGCGGAAAACTTAACTCGAATTTGATGTTGCCAAGCAGCTGTTAATGCTGCATGATTTATATTGAGACTGTCAACGCCAGACCCCAAGTGCTGGTCAGCTAGCTGCCTGGTTGCCTAGCTGCCTGGCTGGCTGGGCAGCAGCTCATTAAATGCCACTCCATTTACCTACGCCCATACATACAAATATACACTGGGCGAAAAACGATGTTCTAAATTCAAGTACACCCGCTTTTGGCATATATAGCTGTGGAAGAATTAAAAGCACCAGCCTCACAAGAAATGTTTTCAATTTTAATTTGTTTTCATTTAAGTTATAAATATATTTAAATACATTTTTGGTATTTACAAGAAGGAAAAAAATAAATATAATTATTTTAAAAATATTGTATGAAAAAATTAAGATAGTTAACGTAAAAGATTTAAAGAACTCAGGACTACGTTTTTCGAAGTGAAAAAGGGAGAAAAAGAAGAAGAAAGAAGACCCTAGTTTTATTCAACAATTTTCACATAAATTAAGAATGTTAACGTTTAAGTTTAAGCGACTTATGAATACGTTTTTAGAAGTGGAAGACTTGCAAAAAAAAGGGAGATAAAAAACATAATTTTATATATCTTTTCCAACACATTCAAGAAATTTTGTGAAATTAATGGAATTACCACTTTATTTCGATAATTTTGGATTTATCATAAATTTAATGATCGAAATGATTAGCAATACCAATAAAAATAAGATAATTAAAGTCAGTTTTATTTTTTATGTCGTATTGGTGCTATTTTTTTTGTTCGCAACTGTATATAGAAACAGCCCGGGTCGCTGTCGCTTGACAGTCATCGATGTGGAATGTATTTCCGTTTCCGTTGCTCATCGTAAATTTGATGTCCCAGCGAATTTCATCACGCTAACCCCGTCATTCAGTTGATTATTTCTCTTCTTTTTTTTTTAGCAAGTCAGCGAACGCGGCTCTTTTGCATTTAGCTTTTTGATAGACGCGTTCGATGTCCTTGTGTCATTGTCTGCCTTGGATTGGATACCAGGGATATCATCTTGCCGCGACTTGTTCTGTTATCCTCTCTCTGTGTGTGTTTGGGTGTGTAAAATGATTTGTGTGACCGCATTTCACTTGTTTTTTGCCCAACGGCAACGTCTGCCCATAAATCAGAACTCAATCATTTGTTTAAGAGGAACACACAATTACACACACACATATATATGTGTATATAAATATATATATATATATATATATATATATATATATATATATATATATAGTTTTTCGAATATATAAAAATTGCCAGACGCAAGCGTTGACCTCTGATCTTTTCTAATTCATGGCTGAATATTTATATATCTATATTATTATATGTACATGCGAACAATTAGGACAATTATATTTATAGACCATCTACAAACACCTCACAGTCGATGTCAGTGTTCGTATAAATATATTCAGAATATATAATACCTCTCACTCACACGCGGAAACCCACATTTGTTAAAGTTGAATTGGTTTTGTGGCTTTGATGCTGGCCTTGGTGCAAAATTTACAGACGGTACAGTTAGACCAAAAAATTGTCCAGAATTTTAGGGACTCGACATACTTTTGGCGCCAAGTGTAACTCACCTAATTATTCAGGAATTACATGTTTAAAATTTAAGATTGTGGTTTTCTAAAATTCAAATTCTCAACTTGTTCTTCAATTTCTTCATTTACATTGGTATCAGAGTATTTCGAAGTCGGTTACGCCCGACTGAAAAGTTCCTGGTTTGATTAAGACAAGCCCTTAAATATTCAAGAAAAGAAAAACAACGATTGCAGATAATCTCAGCAAGTCGCTTGAAATCGGATAATCTGGGCAAGTCGTACAGAATTAGAGAGCCAAAAGCTAGTTTTGGCCGCGAGGATAACGGAAGGAAGGAGCACTTAATAAAATTGTTTTTCAAGAGAAATAATTGGAACATAAATTCGTTTGACCTAATTTTTTTTTTGTTGCACGGAGTCAGCAGCAGCACTCCATTTTCTACCTTTTTCATTACTTGAA
This sequence comes from Drosophila basisetae, assembly GCA_035041595.1. NCBI lineage: Eukaryota > Metazoa > Arthropoda > Insecta > Diptera > Drosophilidae > Drosophila > Drosophila basisetae. Next base: position 9,783,887 of record JAWNLB010000123.1, on the reverse strand, counting down.
CCTGGCTGAGGCTGCAACCGGCGGAAGAACCGAAGATTTGCAGCCCTTTCCGTAAATCTTTTAAAGCAGCACTGAGAACTGTGTCAACAGCACCCAGCAGCCAAAAGCACCCAGGAGTGTGGCAGGAAGGCAGGCAGACGTTGCATGCCCCAGTGCGAAAAGCAAAATAGAATACTTGCAACGCTTGAGGCATTTATGTTTGTATTATTTTTATTATGCCCTGCACCCATTGCAGGTGGCTAAAAATATGATGGGTATAATGATTTTGTGCATGAGTATATAACAGACAGAAGGGAGCATTAATATATATATTATTATAATATCTAAATAATACATTCTTGATCAGGATGTGCAGCCTAGTCAATGTAGCAATATCGAGATCAAGTGTACTTCATTTGTCGATAACTGACTCTATGTTGTGAATATCGATACATTTATATTTACGATAGCATAATAAACATTCACATATTATTGAATAACTGGACAGATTTGTCCAAGATTGGATAATAAGCGCCCAAGTATAGTCGAAAATTCATTATTAGATTGATCTCCTTTTGGTTAATTTTCTATATATATTATTTTATATTCATTTTTTGTACTCTTCAGTATCTGTGCTGACTATAAGGAAAGAGCGCATTTACATTTAAGTTTTAGCATAAAACTTTAAAATATTTAACTGCAAGGTATATCGTAGTCGAGAGCTCACTCAACTAAATGATTTTTACTTGTGTTTTTTTATATGCCAGGTTTTTGTTTTTATCGTTTGTTATTCAAACATTTAACTATGGCAAATACTTGCAGTTGACCGCCATAAGAACTACACACAAATAAAAATTCAAAATAGAAAATATAGCATTGAAAATTTGACATACAAAATAAAACAACAGCCGATAGCAACAGTTAAAGTTGCAGCATCGAAACAATTAGAAAATATGGCACAAAGGGTGCTCCGCCCTGGGAGTCCTTCTGTTGTTGCCACATCGCCGCGGGACTTGAAAAATGTTCAAAGTATTTATCACACAGTGGTGAGACAACAATTTCCATTCCACTTTTCATTTTCAAGAAGGGGCGGGAGGGGAAGAATATATATGTTTTGCTACTGCAATCGTAAGAGGACCCAAAGCGATTTTACTTTTCGCCTCTGTGCATTATTTAAAGCGGCAAAAATAATTTAAGCATGCCCTTATTGCGTTTCTTTATGAGTTTAGTTGACCAACATAAATAAACAGAATACAAAAACAACAAAAATGAATGTGTTCAAATGAAAACAAATAAGAATGTGTAGTCGTGTGAGCTCGCCTGCAATATACCCTGAGCCCAGCTTTTATATATATTTTATATTTTCTTTATCCAAACTTGCCTTTAATGAGTTTTGCACACCCAAATGTAATCATGCTTGGAAGTGTTCTCATTACTTCTGATTTCCACAGCTACTGAGAAGTAAAAAAAAAACTAAAATAAAATATTTTAAAAAAGAAAATATGATAGTATACTTTAAACGATAACTTAGCTGTTTCTTATCCGAACTTGATGAATTTTGTTCACTTGATCAATAATACGCACATACTACAATATTCTGCAAAGAGACCGGTATGTATTCCAAGTCTGTTCTTTCCCTTCTTTATTTCTTCTTTCTGCCTGTTACAAATAAGTGGACAAAGCCAATACACCCTTTTATCCATTTTTAATGGGCTCAGTGCATACAAATATGTGGAATACAAATGTTGCAAAAGATTTTTGACCGCTTGCCGTAAAATGCAACCAGATCTGGCACACATATAGTTAAGCACATATCCATATACATATATATATATATATATATATATATATTGCATATATAGTTTTAAAAAATTAAATGGGCCTGTGCAAATTTGCAGCATTTACCGCATTTACTACAAATAATTTTGCAAAGCTTGCTTTTGGAAGGGTTTTGTGTTTCTGTATCATGCCAAATGGGTATATACTCGTATGAATAAAACCTGACAAGGTCTACGACAACGGAGTCAACACACAAAACTGCATTTTGTTTTTAAAATTGCACTTACACCTGAAAACCTACTAATTTATAGGTGGTACTTTAAATACTATTATTTTAAATAAACAGGTAAAATAGATTAACAAAATGTTCAACTACGGCTCTGATTATTAAATCGTTAACTATTCTCAGTTGCAAGTTTGACATCCAGTTTTCAATTACAACTTAAATTGTTTTACTAAAAACATTTTATTCTTTGCAGCAATTTGGATATATATAAATACGTGTGTACAAATATAGATACAGTAACAGATTCACCCCATTAAACTGAACCATATTTTAGGCACTCTGTTTTAAAAGCATACTTTGCAGAAGTCCCCAGATATGATCTGACATCGCATTAACTTTGATCGATTTGAATATATATATATATGTATATATATATATATATATATATATATATATATATATATATATATATATATATATATATATAATTCGGATACTACTAATAATTATAAGCAATGTATCAAATCGAAATGAGTTTAGGTTCCATTTCCGATACTGAGACGTAAGCTATAAAAGTTTTGCTCAAGGTTTTGGTAATTTTTCTGACTGTTAAAAATGTGTACGTTCTGTAATAGGAACGAGATGGTTTCTCCCACACCATAAGTTATATATTTATTGTTGATTAGGACTAACAGACGAATCGAATACCAATAAGATCTCACAGAATATAGGAGCTTCAAATATAACATACATATAAGCTCTATACTCGTATATACATATATATATGAAGATGATAACTTAATTTTTATATATGTATGTTATATAAAGATCTGGCATTCAAGTCGTGCTTTATAGATATTGAAAATAAATATAAAATATTTATTTGAAATGACTTTGTAAGACCCTTTCTTATATCTTTTGATACGGACAGACAGTGTGACAGAGAGAGGAATGAGTGGAGGGGCGAGGGGAGGTGTGGGGCAGAAAGGCAGAAAGAATGGGAAAAGAGAGAGTGGACAAGGTAGTCTGTAAGCCGAAACTGAATGAAATATCACATCCTGCAAAGAAATAAAAATCAGCGTGAGTAAAAAAGAAACACATAAGAAATAAGCAGGAAGCAGCCAGAGATGAAACAGGAAGTAAAACACAAACACACACAAAGATGCACACACACTCACACACATAGATAGACGTACACAGACTGTGAGAAACGCTCGCACCGTCAAAAGACAATGACGATGCAGGTTTCGCAAGGTGTGGTGGTGAAGGGTGTGGCCGGGGTTGGTGGGGTGGTGCGGATGTGAAGGTGAAAAGATGGAGGTGAATCTGCTGGAAATGAAGATGGAGGTGGAGGTGAAGTTGGAGGAGCAGATGGAGGAGGAGGTGGGGGGAGATTGCGTGGTGCCAGCATTTGTATACAGGAGTTAAGCAAATAAAAAGAAAAACACACTGACACGCACTCATAACGATGCTGCTGCGGCATCAAACGTGACGAAAAGAAGAAGCAGAGGAAGAAGCAGCAAGCAAGAGAAATATAAAAATAACATATAATAGCTATGCAGTCAACGCAGCGTCGCTGCTGCGGCTGCTACTGCGCCGTCGGACACTAAGCGATAATTTTTTATTTGTATGCCCGTATAAACAAAAGGGGTGAAAGAGACAACAATACACACTTGGCTGAAGCCCAACCTCCTCCCCGGCACCTTTGCGCGTTATCCTTTGTGTAATTTTTGGTTTAATGAGGCAGCATTAGCATTGGCCTAACTCTCCCCTGACCCCTCCCCCGGAACACTTCCTCGCCACTCCTCAGCAATGTCAACAGGCAAGCTTTTAGCAGGCAACCATTTTGCTGTTGTTGTTGTTTTTCACAGTAACATTTTTATGACGACAGCATTAAGTTAAA